>JACEVL010002450.1:0-22500 GCA_020284085.1 Aporrectodea caliginosa
ATTAATTTGGCTCTATTCTCTTTACATATAATTAGATGAGAAAAGATTACATGAGATTAGATAATTAGCTTAAACCTCTGTTGTGTTAACCTTGATCGATGGAGCTGCAGTTTCCCATTTCTCCGATCCAGACCCCGTCCTGACACCTGAGATACCACTTCTCCAACGTCGAGGGACAGTCAACCGTGACATCGCTACCGTGACGAGATACAGTGGCTGCTGTACCTTCGTTCACTACGAGATCCGCACAACCCAGAGCTGTAAAAACGCAGCAGATATATTATGCTAGAGAGTTACTAGGCTATGCTAGCTAAGCTAATCTTACAACTAATGTAGAGTAGCTATCATTCATTCATACATTCAGTCAGTGAGTAAGTCAGTCTGTCTGTCAATCAGTCAGTAAGTCAGTCATTCATTCATTCAGAAATTCAGTCAGTCAGTCAGTCAGTCAGTCAATCATTCATTCAGTTATTCATTCAGTCAGTCAGTCAGTCAGTCAGTCAGTCAGTCAGTCAGTCAGTCGGTCAGTAATTCAGTCAGTCAGTAACTAAATCAGTCATTAAATAAGTCATTCATCCATTAAGAAATTCAGACAGTCAGTCAGTCATTAAACCATTCATTCAGTCAGTCAGTCAATCAGTAATTCAGTTAGTCAGTCATATTTATCAGTCAGTAAAGTGCCTGTTTGAATTGTGCACTCAGAGTCGCTTCCAAGTGTTGTCGAACACTTCAATTGATCCATCCATTGATGCTTCTTACATAAATATCCTTAATAATTGGAAATAAACAAACAGCTACCTTGATATTGCAGTATGAACGGTTTCCTAAGGAGTGGCCCTGACCTCGCCGTTCCAACCGGTCCGACGAGAAACGACCAGTCGTCGACAGAGGTCCTCACCTCGATCCAGCTGCCCTTCGACGAGTAGAAGACCGGGTCCTGGGCGGCGCCCGGGTCTTCGGGTACCGACGCGGGCGACCCGACGCAGACCGGATGGACCAGCTCTTCCCGCCCGTCCCAGAACACCAGCACGACCGGGCACTGGTGGGGCGGGTACTGAGGACGCGGACCGTCTCCCTGACGACCGTCTCCTTGACGACCGTCTCCCTGACGACCGTCCCCTTGACGACCGTCCCCTTGACGACCGTCTACTTGACGACCGTCTCCTTGGCGACCGTTGCTGGGGACGAGGCGCCGTTCGCTGCGGAACGTCTTCCACGTGACGGCCAGTTCCCGGCCGCGTTCCGTGACGATCGTCCACGAACAGATGCGCGGGTTCGGCTGCTGCTGCTGAGACGGTTGCCATAGCGACCGCGCGGCCTCCGGACCGGGAAGCAGCGCCAGGTAACCGAAGGACTGCGTCACGATCGTCGTGTTGCCATGGCGACAGTCGGTCAGATATGAAACTGAGAGGAAACGAATTTATGGAGCGCCTATGTTATGTGTCTGTAAGGAGTTTTGGCCCGTATGGTCTGACCTAGAAACTTCTAAACGTGTGTAGGCCTGCGTGGGCTACATGTGAATCGTTATTATTATAATAAGAAATTTTAAGATAAACTGATCACAGTCGTAAATGTTCATTTTGTGTTAGGTGGCGCTCCGGCGTGTAAACACCGACTCAACTCGGCTGCGCATTGCGCTTCTGAGTAGATAATCTTGAAGGGGCGCTATAAAAATCTCTCTGAAATGAAATGAATGAATGAATGAATAATGCTATGTCGAGCCTTTTTCGATTGTGGGTGCCTCCATCTGGAATCCCACTAGACTTGCGATTGATGCCTGCGTTAAACTCGCCTGCTTTTTATAGTGTAGCTGTGGCTGGGCTGGGAGCGTCTGTGAGTAGGTCTTTTGAAGAGGCGCTAAATAAATTATCGGAATGAATGTAAATGTTAATGTTATGTTAACGGTATGTTTTGCTACTGCTATGCTAACGCTATGTTAATGGCATGAGTGTGCTATGTAAATGTTTAGGTTACGTTATGCTCAAATCTCAACTGGGTCTTGATCCAAAATATCTTTGTCACCAAATTCTCCGCGCCCCTCTCTGCCACGTCAAAGCGTCCTCTCAGATCCTCTGACCTGCTTGACCTTTTTGTCTGCGTGTTAGGACAGACAATGTGCTCAATCCAGGTAGCTTTGTGTGCATAGGTCCCTCTCTGTGGAATCGACTTCCTCCTTCTCTACGCTCTACAATCCTCTCTAGTAGCATCTCTACCTCTTTTCTCACCTTAAAACCTTAATTTTTCCTCGAGTACCTCGCACTGGGAGCAATCTGAAAGCTTATGCTATGAGAAGCGCTTTATAAATGATCAAATAAAATACAATACAATACAATTTCAATACAATGTTAATGGTATGTTAGGTTAATGTCATGTTATACAATACGCTGATATTACGTTAATGGTGGCGAATGTTAATATTGCTTTAATAGTATTTAATGTGAATGTTGTGTTAATGTTATGTCGATGCTATGTTAAAAGCAAGCAATGCTCATATACGCATAGAGACGTACCTTGGACGCAGTCGTAATCCACCTCCAGGTACATCTTGAAGTCCTTAGCGCACGGCTGTTGAATGGAATCAATGGCGGCCACAAGGAGACTGCATTCCCTTCGACCGGTGCACTGGGCGTCCAGGTGGTAGGTAACGTCGGCCCTGCAGCCCAGGGCCTCGGCGTAGTTGGAGGAGACGCAGCGCCCCGCTCGCATCCGACCGTAGGCGGCCGAACGAACCAGGAGCAGCTCGGTCGAAGACCGACACTCCAGGTTCATTGTCTCCCAGGAACAGTGCTCTGTGGAGGATAGATTTAGCAGGTGTTATCATATCAGCCACTGCTCGTATACTCTGACAGTGCCAGTGCCTAGCCTAGATAAAGGAGAAGGGTGACGCTAATGGTCTTTGTTATCGCAGTGTCGTTAAACTGAAACGACTACTACTGTCATATCGTGGGTGCTCAATAGTATCATGGTTAGCTGAGTTTGTTAATGGGCGCACGCGGAGCAGAAATCTCGAACCAAATTTCTGCCCTGACGGGGATTTGAACCTCCGACCTCTCGATTGACAGCCCACTAACAAACTCGGCTATTATAAGTAATCTGACCGTACACTGTCGGTGGGAAGATGAGACGGCGAGGGAGAGGATTGGCCACCCGCTTTCATATGCCGAGGCTAAGAAAATGAAGTCGCCAACACTTCATACCCATGGCTGTCTCAGGGCTATAGCCTAAGGGATTGCTCTTCTTCTATCATCATCGTTGTCATAGTCGCCATCATCGACGTCATCATAAACATCAATGTTGTCATTGGCAGCAATATTAACTACTACATTGTAGTAGTGATATATTTAGTAGCACTAACAGTAATAGTAGCAGCAGTGGATGTAGCGGTAGTAGTAGCGATTGCATCATGAGTGGTAGTAGCAGTAATTGCAACGGTAGTAGCAGTAGTAGCGGTAGCGGTAGCAGTAGCAGAAGCAGCAGCAGCAGCAGCAGCAGTAGCAGTAGTAGTAGTAGCAGCAAGAACACAAATGACAGAAGACATAAATCTTAACTACTAACAGAACAGACAGCCTGCAATACAACGGCGCTAATAGCAGCCTACAAAGCATATCCGCCCTACGGGACTCGAACTCGGTACCTCTCGCTCTCCATGCCAGCGTGTTATCCAATGCGCTATCGGGCCCCCCGAAGTTTCAATTCGCAGTTGTTGTACTATACAGTCTCTCTTATCAGAGCACGTTTTCACCTCTCACGTAAGAGAAAGATCCATTGTTCTCAGAGCAAAGTAATTAATTAGCGGAACATCAAAGCCAATTGCCCGCCGTGACCCCGACCGACCTTAGCAACCGAATCGACCATAAACAGGATGTGATTCGCATTCTGAGCAACTGTAGCCATGACGACGGTCGAAGATGATTAAATGGACTATTTTCTGTAGCGGACGAACACAGACTAACGACACCTTACGCGGTTAAAGCCAACAAGTATCTCTATCTCTCTCCGTCTCTCTGTCTGTCTGTCTGTCTGTCTGTCTCAGTCTGTACACTGTATGTCTATCTGCGTGTCTATCTGCCTACATGCCTTTCTGTTTGTCTGTCTTCACTCTCTCTGTCTGTCTGTCTGTCTGTCTGTCTGTCTGTCTGTCTGAGTCTGTATGTCTATCTGCGTGTCTGTCTGCCTACCTGCCTTTCTGTCTGTCTTCTCTCTCTCTGTCTGTTTGTCTGTCTGTTTGTCTGTCTGTTTGTCTGTCTGTTTGTCTGACTGTCTGTCTGTCTGTCTCTGTCTGTCTGGCTGCCTGTCTGTCTGACTGTCTGTCTGTCTGTCTCTGTCTGCCTGTCTGTCTATCTGTCTGTCTGTCTGGCTGCCTGACTGTCTGTCTGTCTGTCTGTCTATCTGTCTGTCTGTCTGTCTGTTGTCTATCTGCCTGTCTGCCTGTTTGTCTCTCTCTCTCTTTCTCTATGAATATGTATATATATATATTATTATTATTATTATAATATACATAGTGCATTTATACATAAGCCCACATACTAGATGCATAGTTGCATACATACATATATACATGCATAAAGTACATACATGCACGCATAAATACTTACATGCATACGCACACACAAAAATACGCAAATACATAAATGCATATGTACATACACACACACATACGGGCATACATACACACAAATATAAAAATAGAAAAAGGGTTCAAACACCCACAGAGCCACCAATTAGCCGCTGCTGTCATCAAAAGAAGAGTGAATGTCTTTAACGGTCTTTCGTAGGTGTCGATGTGCACGTGTCCCGAATGGCCTTCCGTAGATTAAGTGATCATACTCGAAATGTATTCTGGAGATACGGGACACTGTAAGTATTCTACGGAGGCTGTTTGCGGCCCCTTATGAAATGCGCTCTTACACCACTACTACTGCCACTACTACTATCGGAACTGCTACTATCTTATACTTGTACTTTTGCTAGTATGACTACTAGTAGGAGTAATACTAGGAGGAAGAGAAAGGAGGAATAGGAAGAGGAATAGAAAGAGGAATGTGAGGAGGAATAGAATACGAGGAGTAATACTAGGAGGAAGAGAAAGGAGGAATAGGATGAGGAATAGAAAGAGGATTATAAGGAGAATACGAGTAGGAATAGGAGGAGAAAGGGCTGAAGGGAAGTTTTTAAATTAATCAAGCAGTTTGTCAAAGGTATTACATGGCTTAACATGAACAACGAAATGCCCTTTGAACCGAGATGCACTGCGCATACTAAGCGCCAAATGAGTGGACTAAACTGGTGAAGTTGGAGGGTGGACGGAGAGGTTTGGGAGGGATCTCGAGAGGGAACAACAGTGGGGGTGAAGGTGCTTGCGCACGCTCGTAAAGGTGATAAGTCTCTGAGAGTTTCTCTATATAAATTGTCAAACACAGAATCAGAAGAAGAGGAAAAGATGAGGATGAGATGAGGAAGAGGAAAGGAGGAGGAGAGGAGGAGTAGGAGGAGAAGGAGGAAGAGGAGGAAGAGGGAGGAGGAGAAGGAGGAGGAAGAGGAGGAGAAGGAGGGAGGAGGAGGAAGAGAAGGAGGGAGAAGAAGGAGAAGGAGGAGAGGAGGAGGAAGAGGAGGAGGAGAAGGAGGAGAGGAGAAGAGGAGGAGAAGGAGGAGAAGGAGGAAGAGGAGGAGGGAGAAGGAGGAGGAGAAGGAGGAGGGAGATGGACGAGGCAGAGGGAAAGAGAGAGAGAGGGATAGGAACAAGGGCAAGAAGAACAAGAGCAAGAAGAAGAAGAATAATAAATAGACAAGTGGACACCTTTTTTGAGCTGTAATATGCCAAAATAATCTTTGTCGGCGGAAACCGCCTATGTTGTCATAAGTTGCCGTTAAACTGTGGATCCAATCCAGCGTACTTCATTAACAATTGACAATTTGATAAAACACCTTTATAAAAGAAGTTGTTCTTGCAATAAGAAAACGCTATGTTTGGGCATTTCGTTCTGCCTGTTACTCGTCTGTTATCCTTAAAGGCTCCTATCCTGTATTTATAAAGCTATTCTGCCCTGCTTTGGCAAAAGGAAGCAAGTCACAGATTTTAGTTTCTGAGAAAAATGCAAAAAACAACTCATGCCTGAAAATCGGTCTGAATTTACGCGTACAATTGGTTGATGCATATGCATGGATATGCTTCTTTTTGCCTTGGAATTTTCCAGTACAACTTGGACATGCTTCTTTTTGCCTTGGAATTTTCCAGTACAACTTGGACATGCTTCTTTTTGCCTTGGAATTTTCCAGTACAACTTGGACATGCTTCTTTTTGCCTTGGAATTTTCCAGTACTACTTGGACTTCATTCTTTCTGCCTCTGTTTTTCCGCCAGAACCACATGCAATAATAACTATTTATATAGTCGATTGTGTTGGACTTGCTTCTTGAACCAAAATGATACCGATATGTCATTTTAACCTTAAACTGGACTTCCTTTTGCCATTGCAGGGCAGTATTGTGATGCCTTTCTTTGGCATTTTAAATGTTCAATATAAAGAAAAAACACACAAAAAATAACTTTATACTGATAGAAAAGCCTATGGGCCACAGAGAGAAATTGGCCAATGGAATAGCGAAAATATAAAATATTAGTCAACTGTATTCTAAAATATCGCCGCCTCAACAACTTGTGAGACAGCAAGCAAACTAAGAAAGAAGAAACGAAAATCCATGGAAACAGCTCTTATAAAATTAACCCTTAACCTCAGGCTACCAAGGGGGGGTGGTTGCCACCCCCTAGGTTTTTTTCATCTCAAACTTTTTCCGTATGGAATAAAAATTTGACCTTTTAAGTAGCTGTAGGGGGTTCATTTACACACGTTTTGCGGTAAAATGTGAGATGATATCTCACACCGTTCAAAAGTTATACCCAATATACCCGAGGTACCAGGGGGGGGGTGGATACCACCCCCTAGATTTTCGACTATATCTTATCCGTCATTTAATATTTAGAGACACAAATTATACCATTCTATAGAGGGAATGTGGGGCTACATTTCTATGGTCACTGAGTTGACCTGAGACAACCGGAAGTGCTCAAAATAAATAATAATACGCGTAACATGCGTGAAAAATGTCTGAATGGAAGGACTCCCCTTAGTTTTTTGTCTGTAGCGTATTCATTTATCTTCCTGGAAGAGAAACGAAGATACCATTCTTTAGAGGGAATGAAGGGCTTCATTTGCATACCTACATCTTTGTCTTTTGAATACCGGAAGTGATCAAAATAAATAATAATACGCGTAATCTGTTTGAAAATGGCTGAATACAGCATTACAACGTAAACCGATATATATGTATGGATATATATGTATGGATGTACATTTATACTATATAAACATGTGTAGGGATGATTTTGTGTATCTTTTATACATAGATTAGTTTCAAAACACACATAATCTTATATTTGTTTATCCAAAAGTACAAAATGTACGCAATAATATACAATATTGCTAATTAATGGGTTCCGTTGTTAAAAGTGATGTAATTTCGAGGTGCATTCACATAATGTACAACTAAATATACCATTCTGTGCAGAAATGAATGCTGAATCCATTGGTATATTACAAGTTATGATATGTAAAACCAAACACGAAATCCAGGGGTGGCACCCCCCATGGTAGTCCGTGTTACAAAAAAAGCTTGGTAGCCCTAGGGTTAAATGCCTAAGAAACACGGTCTGATTTTGTTAATTTTTGCAAAAATTCTACTGTTTTAGCATTCCTTGTTAGTACACTTATCGACAGAAATTGAAGAAAAATGAAAAATGAAAACGTCAGAAAACCAAAAGGGTCAGTTTTCATGTTGTTCGACAGTAATTGCAGGTAGCCTACATAAGCAATGGGCTACCATATACTGGAAAACCACCAGGAGGAAAGCCCGGGAAGAACCTGTAGGTAGTCTGTCGTTATGAAACTTGTAGGGCATTTGTTCAACAGTGGACGGAACATAACGTTTCTTTCCACCGGGGCTTCCGTGCTTGAGAGCGCCTCTGAATAGTTCTTATGCAAGAGGCGCTTTATAAATTATTAGATACGATAATGGCTGACAATTTCTTTACTGACTTCGGGTTGGCCAAAGGTCTACTACAGTTTCGAACTTCATTTCACTTTTCAGTTTGCAATTTTCATATCATTATTCATTTTATTGTAAAATAATTAAGAAATAATTAAGAAGTAACAAAGAAATACAACATTTGAAAATGCACTAACTTTTTTCTTTTGCATAAACATGGGTTCCACATGACCCATGTTAGGTCTTTGTGTTATAAAAAGCCTAGGCTTTCAAGGGATAACTGAAAAACAATTAATATCTTTAAAGACGTCAACGAACATTGTAGTCACACAACGGCGCTAAACTTTCGGAATAATAAAAATAATAAGAGTTCACGAGATCATTAGCACGAAATTAGCCACCTTTTTAAAAGTTATTATATTACAATAAGAATGCGCTATGCATGAGAAATGCAATAGTTGATAATCGGTAAATGGTTAACGACCGCTGTAGTCATAGGATGGCGTCAAACTTTGGAATTTTGAAATAATATACAAATAAGTGTGTGGCACAAAATTAGACACCTTTTAAAAAGAAATTATTTTACAATAAGAACGCGCTATAGGCAACTAACGCTTATATACATGATTGCAACGCAGTTTTCTATTTTTCACCATAGAGCAGGAACATGTTTATATAGCAGAAGAAAACGACGAGCAGTCCCTTAAGCTAGCCCTGAGGCAGCCTATAGGTATGAAGTGTTAGCGACTTCATTTTCTCAGCCTCAGCATATGAGGATGGGTGGTCAGTGTAGGTCAGTGTACTCATTATAGCTGAGTTGGATTTAATTATAGCTGAGTTGGATAGGGGGTGCAAGTGGAGCAGAAATCTCGAATCAAATTTCTGCTCTGGCGGGGATTTGAACACCCGACCTCTCGATTGACAGTCCAGCACGCTAACCACTACACTATCGAGCACCCCAGTAGATATATCCTGAAAGTCCGAACTTCAGAATGACAGCGTACGGTCAATGGGATCATTCTGTAGGCTACATAACTTCTTTATAGTAGAAAAAATTGACGAGGGATTTGAACCGTAAACCTATGGGTTTACAGTCTAGGGCCATAACCACACCTCCAAGTCTGACAATAGACATGACTAGCAGTCGCCCTCCTGCGTTACCCAGACTTGGGACTGGCACTTACATAGTTAGGGTAGTGGCGTTATTAGGACTTATCCTCTAAGAAGTTTATAGTGCTTAACGACATCTTATGGCAACAATGGAAATTATTTTTGAACAGGTCTCACTGTTCGTACGGCATAAAACAGTTCAGCGTTCTCTCATTAGCGTATTATTTTTCAAAGATAATTTGTTTTAAAAAGGTGTCCAAAGGTCTGTTTGTGATCACGTACAGCCTATTAATAAGTAGCCTAGTGGTAGTTTCAGTTTAACGACACCGTGATAATAAAGATCATTAGCGTCGCCCTCCTCCTTTATCCTGGCTTGGGACTGGCACGCCTGGCAGTAAGGCCATTGGCGGAGTTCCTTATACTAATAATATCCCAATAATATAACTCAATCAAATCTATTTACTTTATTATTATTTATCTAGAGTTTAACGTCGTCTTATGACATCAAAGGCCGTTGACGACAATGCAGAAAATATACAATACAATCAGAACCAGAAACTTATAGCATCCGAACGACACCATTAAAGGTGTCAAACGGAGCTTTACAATTTCACTAATATTCAATATTTTTGCAACATAAAGTAGTTCATCTCATACTATCTATGATTATTATGTATTGACAAATTTCATTAACTAACAAAGCATAGGCCTACATGTATTATAATTGATTAAAGTATTCTTTTAAACTGTTCATGTATCTTACAAAAACACTATAATAAAAATGTTCATTAACCAAAGAAGTATACATGTATTATAATTGTTTAAAGTAGGCCTATTCTTTTAAACTGTTCATGTATCTACATACATAATAAAAAATCTATTTACGATAGCGCATAGCTCTCTTATTTTATCGCTGACTTCTTTTAAAAAGGTGTTCTACGTGTCATATAACATTATACCTCGCGCTCATACATAGCGTCATTGTAAAATACAATGCAATACAAACTGTATATGATATTGCCCTCCTCCCAAAGCTCAGAAGTACACGCAGAGAACATCGATGGCGCTGAGCAATTGTGCGCGAAGGACTTACTTAAGGTCGTAACAAACAGACACAGACAGACAGACACACACAGACACACAGAGACACACACACACACATACACTACTACCAATCAAACGTTTAAACGTGTATAAATATATGTAGAAGTTTTTGTTTAATGTACACTAGAACATCGGATAACAAAGATCATTAGCGTCGCCCCTCTTCCTTCATCAAGGCTTGAGACTGGCACTGCCTGTCACTAAGGCACGGACGCGCATTGGCGCAGTTTAAATATAAATTAATCTATTGGATATTGTTTAAGTTCATCTCAAGAAAATGTTTATTGGGCGAGTTACCACAATTATTAATAAATAGCTTTTTAAATCGCTCTCTTATTGTACAGGTGCACATTTTAAAAGGGTGTCTAATTACACTCATGATCCCATACGATTATCATTATGGCTATCACTATCACCTTCTGCAACTGTGGGACTTGGGTGCGGTGTTTCAGTACACGCGTTTGAATTACAATGGGGCAGTATAAATATAAATTAATCTATTCAATATTGCCAGTCCCAAGCCTCGAGTAAATGTGTTTTTCGACTCCACTGTTATGTAATCAAATAGTGTCGCTTAAGTGAAACTTTTATTACTACAGGTACAAATTTTAAAAGGGTGTCTACTACACGCATGATCACATACGATTATCATTATGGTTATCACTATCGCTACCACCTTCTGCAACAGTACTGTGAGCTTGGATGCGGTGTGTCATCCCTGCGTTTGAATTACAATCATCGAATTATCATGACCACTACTCTGGCAGTGCCAGTGCCAAAGCTGGATGAAGGAGAAGGGCGACGCCAATGATCATTGGTATCACACAGTGTCGCTAAAATGAAACTACTACTACTATGATCACTACCGCCGTCATCATCATAATCATCATAATCATCATAATCATCATCATCATCGTCATCGTCATCATCATCATCATCATCATCATCATTATCATCATCGTCGTCATCATCATCGTCGTCATCATCATCATCATCATCATGATCATCATCATCATCATCATCATCATCATCATCGTCATCGTCGTCGTCATCGTCGTCGTCGTCGTTGTTGTCGTTGTAGCTGCTGCTGTTGCTGTTGTTATTATTAGTGGAACGGCACATTTTTTTTATAACCAGCGTGGCTAAAAAGCACAGCGGAATTATTATAACTGTTAGTATTTTTATTCTTCTTCTTCATATTATTATTATTATTTTATTTATTTATTTATTTAACGAGGATGGGCATTTTCCTGAACACAGGTGCAAAGTATTCATAAATGCAGAATCCATAGAACTTATTGTATTGATAGAATGTTCGTATTTTTCGTGACTGTATACCTATGTAAAACATTGAACACCTTTTAAAAGGAAATTAGCTCTTATATAAATATCCACATATGACCATTTGTAATAGTTATTAAAAAAATCGGCCAGTAGTATTTTCCAAGTGTTTAACGACATCTTATGACAGCCAGGGCAATTCATGTCGCCCTCCTCATTCATACCATAGCTTGGGACTGGCACTATAAGAGTACGGACAGTTCTGGATTTATCCAATAGTCTAAATAAATACATACACTCGCATAGATACAGTAATTTTTATGTATATAGATATATTTTTTATGTGTCACCCTTTTATTGTAAGGATAGGCAAGGGTGAAAGAATCTAAAAAATCAAAGAATTATTCCTTCAACGTTAACGGCCTTTTATGCCACAAACACTCTACAAATAATGCGAAAATGAAGCCGTGTTGAACACCTTTAAATAGTATTTCACATTCACAATATAAGCCTCAGTATCGCTCTCTCATTTGTTTACTATGAAGTCCATAAGGCCAAATGGTGGCGATGTTTGACTCTTTGCAGTGCTTGAGACAGAAGATCCATGAAAATGCCAAAAATAATCTTTGTCGGCGGCAACGGCCTATGTTCGTAATCGTAAACTCGAAACGTCTATACAGCGCCCACAAAAGCGAAGTCGCGGGAACCAGCTTATTATATATATTCGTTTAATTGAGAAAAACAATCTGAAAAAAACGCAGAAATGCTAACATGAGTGATAATGGATAGTTAAAGTTCATCAGAAGATTTCAGAATAAACTAGTAAATATTTTTATATAATGATCTGGGAATAAATTGAGAGTTGTCCTTGGGTGGGAGAGTATGGTTGTGTGCTCTAGGTCTTAATTGGTGAAGGAGAGGGGTCGGAGTGGAGGTAGGAGTTTTGAAGTACATGCTTGGGGTTGTGTAATATGGAGAAAAGAGTTTCGCATCGGCTATATTGGCAAGTTCAGAGACTCTGGAAAGGATTGCTCTAGGTATCCTAGGCGTTTGGCTCTTTTTAGGAGTTTTTCCAGGCGTTCTTTATCGGAAGCCAGGGTGAGACCCCACCGGCGCTTTATCAAAACAAAATCGATAGGCAGTGTCATAAGCTCGTTCTATCTTTGTTTTTATAAAACCTTGGAGTATTATGCCAGAGAACTGTTGAAAATTTATACATTCAAACAAACAAACAAAATTTATACACAAGCCAAGAATTGAATGAGAGAAGTTATTGCACCCAAAGACAACTCTCAATTTATTCCCAGATCCTTATATTATAGAAATATTTGCTAGCTTATTCTAAAATTTTCTAATTAACTTTAATTATCCATTGTCACTCACGTAAGAATTTCTGCGTTTTTGTCAGATTGTTTTTCTCAATAAACGAATATAATATATAATACCAAATAATAGTTGCGTTCAACTCACCTGATGTGAAGGCCTGAATTCTACGGTGAACGACTAAAAGCAGCGAGACCCAAACAATGACCGAAGCCAAAAGGAACGACATCTATCGGCCGCGAGACCAGATAATGGAATGGCGGTCCGTGCTTGGATTCGCTGTGTCCGGTTGTTGAGCTAAATAAATGAGTTGTTTTCGTGCGGCAGATAGGAGAGGCTACACGGAGGTTGGATGAAGATGCAGATGAGGTTGCTGTGGAGATATAGAATGAGTTGGGTACTCTAATCTGGCATGACTCGAATCTGAATCTAAACTAATCTCAGTGCCAATCTTATCTGAATCTAGTCCCAATCTGAATTTAATCTGAATCTGATCTGAATCTAATATCCACCTGAATTAAATCGGAATTTAATCTTAATCTGAATCTGAATTTTGATCTGAATCTGAATTTAATATGAATTGAATCTGAATCTGAATCTGAAGTTAATCTGAATCAAATCAAATCTGAAGTTAATCTTAATCTAATCTCAATCTGAAGTTAATCTGAATCTGATTTAATCTGATTCTAATCTCAATCTGAATTTAGTCTTAATCTGATCTGAATCTAATCTGAATCAAATCCACTCTTAAATACATTGGCTACACACATACATCCAGTCTAATTACACACACACACACACACACACATTACACACACACACACACACACACATGCACACACACACTACATACATGTACATGTATACATATGCACACTACATACATACGTGGGTGGGTATTTAGGCTACATACGTACATACACACATACATTTGTTGATACAAACATACAATCGTACATGCATGCGTAAGTACGTTGTATACGGTGAGCTGGAGTGTGAGCATAGTATAGGGTGAGCAGCTGATGATGCTCAGTGAGGAGGAAGTGTTTAGAGCCAGCGTTGCGTGACGTCGTTTGCAGTCATCGCTTATCTCCCGATGCCAGGCTGAATAGGTTCTCTCCGTAGAGACATAGGGACTGACTGAGAGAGAGAGAGAGAGAGAGAGAGAGAGAGAGAGAGAGAGAGAGAGAGAGAGAGAGAGAGAGAGAGAGAGAGAGAGAGAGAGAGAGAGAGAGAGAGAGAGAGAGAGAGAGAGAGAGAGAGAGAGAGAGAGAGAGAGAGAGACAGACAGAGAGAGAGAGAGAGAGAGACAGAGACAGAGACAGAGACAGAGACAAAGACAAAGAGAGACAGACCGCCAGACAGAGATAGAGACAGACAGACAGACAGAGACAGAGACAGAGACAAAGAGAGACAGAGAGAGAAGAGAGACAGCACAGACAGGCAGACAGACAAACAAAGAGATGGAGCATTTGAGGAGTCGGAATGGGAGGAGGAATTGGAGTAGCAGGGATAGAAGGAGGAATATTTGGAAATGGGGAGGAATAGCATGAATAATAGCACGAATAAAATGGGAAAAGAGAATATTTGAAGGAATACAAAGGACTGGCGCAGACAGATAGACAGACAGGAGGAACACGAAGAGGAATATGAGGAGGAATAGGAGTATTAGGAGGAATGGAAGGGTTAATTAGAAGATGAATGGTAGGATACATGGAAATATTATTAGCGAGGAATAGAAGGAGAAACACGAGCAGAAAAGGAGGAATAACGTTGGGGTAGGAATAGAAATGGGAAAGAAATCAGTAGGAAGAAATTGAGGAACATAAGAAAGAATATAAGGAGAATAATTAAGAAGATGACGTTGACGATTGAGAGGTCGAATAGGAACAGAAAGAGAAGCAGTGGTAGGAAGAGAAATTAAGGGTTGGAATAGGATGAAAAAACTCCTCGCCACTTCATCCCCGATTACCCCCCTCACCTCCTCGTTGCCCTGGCCGAGAAGGGAAGAGACGCCCAGCCAAGAAGGGAAAAGACGCCCGGCGGAGAAGGGAAGAGTCCCCTGCCCGTGAAGGGAAGAGTCGCCCGGCCGAGAAGGGAAGGTCCCCTGCCCGAGAAGGGAAGAGTCGCCCAGCCAAGAAGGGAAGTGTCCCCTGCCCAAGAAGGGAAGTGTCCCGGCCGAGAAGTAAGGAGGAAGGGAAGGGTCCCCCGGCTGAGAGGAGAAGGATCGCCCGGCCGAGAAGTATACAGAGAAGGGAGGGGTCACCCGGACGAGAAGGGAAGAGTCACCCGGCCGATGGTGTCGATATCCGTCTTGCGTGACCGCCAGACGCTGCACCGAAGCGTGACGATGGGAATCGATTTGGTCGTTCCTTCACTGGTCAGTTTGGCCGGCGACGGAGTCCGATAGCCTCTTGGCCTGCGGTCGGCAAGGCGATCGCTGACCGACCGAGTCGATGATGGTCACCCTCTGTGGTTTGCGACGATGGTGTCGACTGTGGCGGTGAGAGTTGCAGGCTGTGTGTGTTGGCTCATGAATGTGTCATCCTGTTTGGGTCTTATCTGTTGAATTGCATTCACTTGCCTTGCTTGCCTTTCTGTCTGTTGAATTGACTTGCATTGCATTGATTTGATTTGATTTGTCTTGCCTTCTTTTCTGTTGAATTGCATTCGATTGCCTTGCTTGCCTTCCTGTCTTTTGAATTGACTTGCATTTCGTTGATTTGACTTGCCTTGCATTGCCTTCTTATCTATTGAATTGCATTCCATTGCCTTCTTATCTGTTGCCTTGCATTTCGTTGTCTTGCCTTGCTTGACTTCTTATCTGTTGCCTAGTATTCAATTGCCTTGCTTCCTACCTGTTGTCTTGCCTTGCATTTCATTTATTGCCTTGCCTGGTTATCTGTTGAATTGCATTCCTTTACATTGGCTTGACTTGCCTCTCATTCAATTGTTTTGCCTTCCTATCTGTTGCCTTGCATTTCATTTATCTGACTTGCCTTGCCTTCTGATCTGTTGCACTGCATTTCATTGCCTTGACTTGCCTTGCCTTCTCTTGCCCTTTCTTTACACATTTCATCTTGCTTACCTTCTTTGACTTTCCTTCCCTATCCATGCCTTCCATTCCCCGTTCTTCGAATTCCTTCCCGTTGCCTTGCATTTCATTGCCATATCTTGCCACCTTGCCCACATTTATTGCCTTCCTTTCCCTATCCCTACCTTACCTCTAATTCAATTCCATTTTCTCGCCTTCTCTTCCCTTTTCTTCCATTTTCTTCCATTGCCTTACTGTGACTCGCCTGCCTCGACTTCTTTCATGCTTGCTGCTCTGCCCACCTTGTGCTGCCATCTTTCGAATGAAACGCTAGTCTCATTCAGATTACTCAGTTTCGCAAGACAAGCCAAGTCAACTCAGATTTCATATCATGGCGTTAAACTTTGCTAACAAGAAAAGTTTGTGATTGAGTATTCTGTTGTGTGATCACCGCTGCAATGGTCTGCAAAAAAATATGGAAGGACAAACAAATGAGTATACGAGGCAAGGCAAAAAAGATTGGTGAAGGCTTTGATCATAGGCAACAGATAACATACGGCAGCAAGACATGGACAATGACCAAGAAAATGAAGGCAAAAAGATTAACGCATGCGAAATGTGGATATGGAGGAAGATGCAGAGAATATCATGGAAAGATAAGAAGGACCAGCGGATTGGGTGCGTTATGGAGTATTGGAAGGCAAGACAAGGCGAGGAGACACTACAACAAACCGTCTGCCAATTTAAGAGCAAAGTTGAGGTTGTTTTGTCTCTTTGTCATGCGATCAGATGGACTTGGAAAAAGGAAATGATGTTATAAATATGGAGAGGGAATGAGAAAACAAGGACGACCAAGGTGAAAAGTGGATGGACGAGATGACATGAAACAACTGGAATGCAAATTTGGCAGAACTGAGAGATGCGACGGCGGACAGAAGGAAATGGAGAGATTTTGATCATGAAGGTCGCTCGCAGTTCCAAGAACTGACAGCACAAGGTGATAGATAGGTGATCACCGTTAGAAATGAGCTACGTCCAAACTTCTAGGTCAGGACGTAAGTACGTCCTTTTTGGACTCGAACGGAAACACTGATTTCCATGCTAAGCCGATACTCAAACCTCTCGTATATAATTATATATGCACGCTGATTCTTCTTCGTGAGTTTTTCTTATAGGTCTACTCGCCGCGTGAGACCGGCTCTTTGTTCGTTTCAATGTGAGTCACAACAGCACAAAAGACTTAGGGTAATCAATTCTTAACCTAAAGCTTGCGGTGACATTTGATTTTGCCCTAGACAAGCTGTAACATAATAAGAATAAAGCAAGTGTAATGTGGAAATGACTCATTTTGATTAGTCATATTCATGTAGCTATTAAATACATAGACATCCATATATATATATATATATATATATATATATATATAATATATTTGGACATCTTCATATATATTATATGAATATATATATATATATATATATATTTAATTATTCATATATGTAATAATATACATATAAAAATACACACACATATATATATATATATATTCATATATGTAATAATACAAATGAATAGGTATAAATATCTGTTTTTGGATGTACCAATGTATATAGATAAGCCTACATGTACATACATACACAAATACATATATATACCAACATAAATTCATACGTACATACATACGTACAAACATACATACATACATACAAACAAATATATATACATACATACGTACATACATACATACACACACATACATACATACATACATACATACATACATACATACATACATACATACATACATACATACATACATACTTACATACATACATACATACATACATACATACATAAATAAATATAAAATGCATACATATATACATATAATATGTATGCATGTAGTCATAGATGACACATAGGATATTTAATACACTTTCAATGCCACCGCATGTATATATCTGTGCTTATCTGTACCTCCGTATGTATCTGTGTGTATGCGTGTGTGTGTCTGTGAGTGTGTGTTTATTTACCCATATACATACGTCACCCTTCTTGTTTACCCGACGCCGTTTACCTGAGGTAAGGGTCTTTGGTGGCGGTAGGCAGGCTTTCTAAAGACCCACACCCCGTGAAGTCATCAGTAAAAATTTCCGACCCAACCCCAGGTATTTGGGTGTCTCAGACAGGCCTACCTTGGCCCAGGCGGGTAGTTGGGTAGACATGGGTGGGTGGACGGAGCCCTGTTCCCTCATGCGAAGCGCGTCACTCAACCATATAGAACCGAGTAGACGGGCGAAAATATTAGAAAGCCTATTACGTATGTAGCGCAGGATATCTTTAGTGTGTTGTGGACGCGAAACCTGAACTCGTGGAAGTCTTTAGAGAAATTCAAAACACAGAAATACAATTCAATACAGGTGCAACGAAGAACTGTAATACAATTGCATTCGATGCAATACAACTATATTCGTTGAGCCTTCATTGGAAATGTTGAGAGAATACCAGTTGGATTCCCGAAATGCATTGTATGCAAGATTCGAAGGCAACAGAAACAAGGCAGGGTAATTCTAATTCTAATTTAATCTAAGGCTAAGTCTAAGGCCAAGTCTAAGGCTAAGTCTAAGGCTAAGTCAAAGGCTAAGGTTTCGTTGTCTTAAGACCACTCTTTACATGCTCTGAGTCTTTCGCACTGGGAGGCCTCTGATTGGTGTTAACTGTGAGAGGCGCTTTATAAATTTATAAATACAATACAATACAATAAGGCTAAGTCAAGGCAGAGTCTAATTCTAATCTAAGGCTGTGTCTAAGGCTTAGTCTAAGGCTAAGTCTAAGGCTAAGTCTAAGGCCAAGTCTAAGGCTAAGTCGAAGGCTAAGTCTAAGGCTAAGTCGAAGGCTAAGTCTAAGGCTAAGTCGAAGGCTAAGTCTAAGGCTAAGTCGCTAAGTCTAAGGCTAAGTCTAAGGCTAAGTCTAAGGCTAAGTCTAAGGCTAAGTCTAAGGCGTAGTCTAAGGCTAAGTCTAAGGCTAAGTCTAAGGCTAAGTCTAAGGCTAAGTCGAAGGCTAAGTCTAAGGCTAAGTCGAAGGCTAAGTCTAAGGCTAAGTCGAAGGCTAAGTCTAAGGCCAAGTCTAGGTACAATTCTATTTTTATTTCTAATTCTAATTCTAATACAAAGTCCAACCCTTAGTATAATTCTAATTCTAAGTCTAAGTCTAATTCTAATTCTACGTCTAATTGGCACTGTTTTCCAGGTCATTTACAACGCCGCGTTTTTTGTCCACATACTATTTAAGAGCAGTCCACGTCTTAGTCCTCCCGTTAGTTGGGCCTACGGGCGGATCTAAAGCCCAGACGCCTTGGACGTGAATATCACGAGGGTAGACGTCTTGCTGGCGAGAAGGGATAGGCCTCGAACAGGAAGTACTGAGATCAACCGGGGAGGGAAAATACGCAGGAATACGGCTGGCTATAGCACGGTCAAAAAGTACGTTGGACCAACGCAAGAAGGTACGTTGAAACTGGTACAAAAATACGCTTATACTGGATACGGTACGGTCTGGTACTTGTTAACACGGTACGTTAAAATCGGTGGGAAAATACGCTGGAATATGAGTACGGTAGGCTGAAGTTGTCAGAAAGTACGATGGATTGACGCTGGTACTTGAATACGGATAGTGCTTGTGTGCATTGATGCAACGCGCCTCTGAGTAGTCCCATTGAAGGGGCGCTATATAAATTTATGAATGAATGAATGAATCTAGATGCTTACTATAGCGCCTCACAAGTTCCAGTTGTAAGAAAACGTGGTCGGCGATCGTTACGCTCTTCTAGCCGTGGAGATATGTAGGTGACGCGCTTCCTCGCTTCAACCCGTGAATTCTCTTGTAATGGGCCGTCGTGAAATAATTTCGCTTCTTATCGTTGCTTGTTAGGGGTCATTTCTACCTTTCATCATCATCATCAGCATCATCATCGTCGAAGTCGTTGTCATCGTCGTCGTCGTCGTCATCATCATCATCATCACCATTAGTAGAACAGTCATCTATTGTATTTGCGTTCTGTTGCACTCGGCTATGTGCAGCAAACGTTCTCAAACTGTCTTAAAACGCACTGGTCTAGATCAGACAGACAGCCAACTAAGCCAAGTGTGCAGCGTTTTTGTGAGGTAGACCTGAAAGGCGCTATATAAAGCATCTTGATACATACATGAATACATACAGACACACACCTAGACACACTCACACATATGTAGGCCTCCAACAGGAAGTACTGAGATCAACCGGGGAGGGAAAGTACGCAGGAATACGGCTGGCTGTAGCACGGTCAAAAACTACGTTGGACCAACGCAATAAGGTACGTTGAAACTGGTACAGAAATACGCTGGTACTGGATACGGTACCACTTGGTACTTGTTAGCATGGTAGGTTAGAATCGGTAGAAAGAACGCAAAAAGGTACGTTGAAACTGGTACAAAAATACGCCGGTACTGGATACGGTAGGGTTTGGTAGTTGTTAGCATGGTAGGTTAGAATCGGTGTGGAAAATACGCTGGAATAAGAGTACGGGTCGGTTGAAGTTGTCAGAAAGATACGCTGGACTGACGCTGGTACTTGAATACTGATATTGCTTGCATGCATCAAGGAACGCGCGTCTCTGAGCAGTCCCTTTGAAGATTACTATTACCAACCATTTACAATTACCAATACCATTACCATTTACACACACACACACCACACCACACACACACACACACCACACACACACACATTCATATAATTACCGTACCATACAATTACATACCCCATATAGTCGCCAATTTGGTAGGCTTGAATCGGTAGAATAATACGATGAACCAGTGGGAGAGGAAATTACCATTACCATTACCATGACAATTACAATTACCATTATCATTTACCATGCCATATACCATTACCCAATATCACTTACCATGCCACTTACCACTACCATTACCATTAACCATTACCGTAACCATTACAATAACCGTATGCATGTAGTCATCTGTATAACTCGCTAACTTGATCGTTTCGTTTCAACCCACAGATTACCACCGAAACAGCTCCATCGTGAGAACCAACCATCTACATTCTATCCACTTCCTTCTACCAACAAACCGGAAGCGATGAGCGGCCGCGGTGCATCCGGTGGAGCGGGACTCGGTCTCCAGTGGAAGGTCGGTCTGGTCAGCGCCCAGGGGAAGTACCTGACAGCGGAGTCCTTCGGCTTCAAGATCAACGCCTCTGCGACCACCCTCCGTAAGAAGCAGCAGTGGACCATCGAGCAGGACCCCAACGAGGACGAGACCGTCTACTTCCGCAGCCACCTCGGCCGCTACCTGAGCGGCGACAAGAAGGGGAACGCCGCCTGCGAGGCCGAGAAACGAGGGGACTTCGAGAAGTTCGTTATCTACTACGCCGGTGACGGGTCCGGGCGCTGGGCCATCGCCAACCTCGCCACGGGGTACTACTTCGGAGGGGCCCCGGAGGATCAGGTCCAGTGCCAGGAGAAGCAGCCGGGGGCCAGCGACTGGTGGTTCGTCCACCTGGCCATCCATCCCCAGTTGAACCTGAGGAATGTGAACAGGTCGAAGTACGCCCGGTTGGATGCGGAGAGCAGCCGCCTCCAGGTGACGGAGGTGATACCGTGGGGAGAGGACGCTCTGATCACTATCGAGTACTTCGACGGGAGGTACTGCGTCCGCTCCTGTGATAACCGGTACCTCAGCCGGGATGGGACCCTCGTGGATCAGCCGAACGAGGATACGCTGTTCACGTTGGAGATCAAGTCCGGGCAGCACTCCGGAATGGCGTTGAGGGATTCCCAAGGGAAGTACCTGACAGCGGTTGGGAGGGACGCGGTGATGCAGGCAAGGAATAAGACGGTTGGAAAGGATGAGCTGTTTACCATCGAGGACAGCCAGCCACAGGTGTTCGTATTGGCACATAACGGAAAGATGGCTTCCATCAAACAAGGTGGGTTGTGTGAGACTGCGGATTACTAATCTAATCTAATCTAATCTAACGTAATCTAATCTCTACATTGCCTTACCTTTGTAATTGTAATTGAGCATTTGTATAGCGCTACTCAGAGATTCAAAGGCGCTCCAGACCCAGGTCGGTGCTGTCTCTAACAAATAAGATGATCTTCAGGCGTTTCCGAAACAGAGGAAGAGAAAGCCTCAGGAGCTCAAGACGTAATACCTTATTAGAAGGACACCAAAACTAATCGAATAACAGAATATAACTATCAAAAAGCTATAAAAGCAACACCAGAACTATAAGAATAACACCAAGCATATACGTATGACACCAGAACTGTCGGAATAACACCACAACTACCAGAACAACACCAAAAGCTACCGAAATGACACCATAACTATCAGAATAGCACCAACACTATCAAAATATAGCACCAAAACTATCGGAATAACACCACAACTATCAGAAAAGCACCACAACTCTCAAATAACACCAACAACTATGGAAATAACACTAAAAACTATCGTAATAACAACATAGCCTATCTAATTAGCACGAGGTCTAGCGGAACTACATAACTAGCCAAAACTGAAAGCAACCCAATCAACTCGA
>JACEVL010002450.1:27500-82500 GCA_020284085.1 Aporrectodea caliginosa
TGATTGGCAGGACGATGGATCGGTTGCGATCAAGGCCTCCAATGGTCGCTTCCTGACGGCCAAGATGAATGGATCCCTGCAGGCAACGAGTGACTCCTTGACCGATAAAGAGAAGTTCTTCGTTACGATCATTAACCGTCCAATCCTCGTTCTTAAGTGCGAGTTTGGGTTTGTGGGTTGGAGAACGAGCACCAATCCGAGATATGAATGCAATAAGACGACTTATAGCGTCATTCTTGTGGAACATGCCAAGGGAAAGAGCGCCGCTTACTACTTCAAAGGTAGGAGTTCAAAGGGGAAAAGAGTGATGCTTATTACTTCAAAGGTAGGAGTTCGAAGGGGAAAGAGTGATACTGACTAATTCAAAGGGAAGGGCTCGAAGGGGAAAAGAGTGTTGCTTACTACTTCAAAGGTTAGAGTTCGAAGGGGAAAATGTAGCTTAAAGCGTGTCATAGGAAAGTGTAGTGTACTTATTCAAAGGTAGGCGTTCGAATGTGAAGTATAGCTTATTATCCAAAGGTAGGAGTTCGAAGGGGAAAAGGGCTATGCTTACGACTTCAATGGTAGGGAATCGAAGGGGAGAAGAGCGATGCTTAATACAATAGGTAAAATGTTAAGTGTAGTTTAGTTATTCAAAGGTACGCGTTCGAACGGTAAAGTTTGGCTTACTAATTCAACGGTAAAAGGGAAGGTGAGGGAAACCTGTAACTTACCGCTTATAAGGTAAAAGGGAAAATTGTAGCTTATTGATTCAAAGGTAATTGAGAAGTTGTTGCTTACTGCTTACTGCCACGTCGATAACGACGATGATAGCTAAGACAATAACAAGGACGATAGCTAAGACGATAACTAAGACGATAACTAAGACGATAACAAGGACGATAACTAGGACGACAGCGACGATAACGACGGTGATAGAGCCTGATCATTCTGATTCTAATTCTGCTGATGACTTGACCTATTTCTTGTCCTGACCTAATTGATGACGACTGAATTTTCCATTGCTGACTACAGGTCACAACGGAAAGTATTGGTCAGTCGACGCCACGGGCAACTTGAACGCCGACCAGTCGGCCCCTCAGCCGTTCTTCATCGAACTGCGTGGCCACTCGAAGATGGCGATCAAGGCCCCGAACGGGAACTACATCAAGGGCGAACAGAACGGAATCATGAGCGCCCTTAGTAACGATCTCAAGAAAGCCACGCTCTGGGAGTACTAAAAGACAAAGACAAGGACTTTGTCTTCATGACTTCACCAACAACGAGCGACGCTACACGGTGTTCAGAGAAAAGAGACTCGGAAATGAACTGCAATTATTGGAATTTTTTAATAATAAAAAATAAATGGGACTTTTCCAGACGCTCTGGGAGTACGTGGTGTGATTCTCATAACCCTTTCTACCTATTTTTATTGGTTATTTAATTCTTATGAGATTTTTATAAGCATTTAAACCGTTTTAAACCATGGCAGAAAGTTTTTTGAACATTTAAAACCGTTTTAAACCATGCAGAAAGTTTTTTTAAACATTTAAAACCGTTTTACACCATGGCAGAAAGATTTTAAAACATTTTAAAACCGTTTTAGCCCATTGCAGAAAGTTCAAAAATGAAGGAGGAACCCCAAAATAAATGTATAATAATTGAATTTGGTGTGAGCGAAAGCTGCTTCGTTTCGTTTCATTGGCTGATTCTGACCATGACTTAACCTAGTTCTTGCCCTGACCCAATTCTTGTCACATTAATTTGCTTGTTTGACGCTTCTTCTCCGACATGACCTTGTTCTTCTGTTCTAAGTAATTCTTCAATTTATCTCTCCACTTTTATGCTTACTAATTGCTTGGTTATTAGGAAACAATGCTACCATAGGATATCATTTTATCCTAGACTTAACTTGATTTCTTTGACTCGGCCTAGTTCTGACACTCGCTATACGACTCGACCTATTTCTTGCGCGCTTAATTGGACATCTAGATAGCTTGACCTATTTCTATCGCTATTTATTGGTCTTCGACTCTGCTTGACCCAATTCTTTGCTTATAGCAATACAGTGCTTCTCGACCTAGATTTTTTTACAGTGTAATGCTGCGCGTATTAAAACTGCTTGAAAACTGAGAATTTTAATGTCGTAAATGAATCACGAAGTTAGTTAGTTATATATAATTATAATTATGCGCCAGGAATGTAGTCTAGTAGTTTTGTAGTTTTGTAGCTCATGACGCTGACGAAAATATGACGCATCCATGGCATTTTTAAAGGAAAACATTATGTTTGAACAATGGTATAAATTTAAGTAACTTTGAAAGCAACATTCAATTTCTTTTAAATCGTGTAAACATTTTGGAATAGTGTGAAAATTTCGCGAAACTTCCGCCGAAAACGTTATCGCAAGTTTACAGCTGCTGAGCATCTATGCTTGTTATATATATATTCGTTTATTGAGAAAAACAATCTGAGAAAAACGCAGAAATGCTAACATGAGTGACAATGAATAATTAAAGTTCATTAGAAGATTTTAGAATAAACTAGTAACTATTTTTATATAATTATCTGGGAATCAATTGAGAGTTGTCCTTGGGTGGAAGAGTATGGTTGTGTGCTCTAGGTCTTTATTGGTGAGAGGAGAGACGTCGGAGTGGAGGTAGGAGTTGGTGAAGTACATGCTTGGGGTTGTGAAATATGGGGAAAGGAGTTTCGCATCGTCGGCTGCACTGCGCTGTAAAATGTCCAGGATACAGAGGCGCCCGCTGGCTTAAAAATTGGACGTGCACCCCTACCATGAGAGCGACTCGAGAGCGGCTGTGTTATTTTCACTTTGCCATTGTACGCTTGAGATAAATGCTGTTTCACGGACATGGATTTGGTTACAAGTGTATTTTAGCGTATTCAATTGATGATGTTGCCGGTTTCACGAAATAGAGTATCCCCCTAAATGAGTATCCCCTTAGCGAAATGGAGTATCCTGTTTAGTTTGCATTATTGGCGGTTTCTAAGTGTATTCGGTCGTACTGTTTGGATGAATTGTTCAACCTTCCCCCCCCTCTCGTTAAAATTTGACAATTCAAACCATTCACAGACGTATTCGTGATTTTCAGCATGGGCGTTGCTTTGTATCGTGACAATAATGTCTCTGTCTTACGTGGCGATGACAGTTATTTTGGTCATAAGCAAGTTTATGCAGCGTGACTGATGACTGGGTCTATTGTGGTCTCGGTGACGTTAACATATTAACAGTTATAAAACAGAATGTAAACATGTATACTTTGTTATCTGCGAATGACCTTAAAGTGTATGAGAATGATTGTGTGTATTAGAACACTTAAAATGAGCGTATTTTAAGTAACTCACAGACACAGAGGCGCTGTACCAATAACAGTATAAAGTATCTTCGTTTATTATTTCAAACTGACACACTGCAGTATGATTACAATCCATAGTATGAGCGGATGATCACAAATTATTACAGGAGTAGAATTTAACTGTTTGGCAGCCGTGCAAGCCGCCCATCATGTCCTACTGCTCATTTAACCAAAGCCATCTGGCGAATAAAAGGATGAATCGACGTTTGGGAGGGTAGCGGGAAGCGATTCCGCGTCCATGCTGATCTTCTGCTCTTCATGCTGGAGTGTTAACCATTCACCTAAACCCATGGGCGTAGCCAGAAAAAAATTCTGGGGGTTAAGATTTCGGGGGTTTATATTTGAAATGGTCGCAAAACTTCAGTTTGTTTTGCATTTTGCATGTAAAAGCATGTAAACAAAATGTGTAAACTTATTTGGGGAGTTTGAACCCGTAAACCCCCTTAAATACGCCCATGCCTAAACCCCCTCTGACTGTCTGACAGATCTAAACAATTGCGTTTTAAGACAGTTAGCGAATGTATGCTTCGCAGAGTCAAGGGCAATAGTTCGTAAGTGAATTGGCAGACTGTTCCAGGAGCACGGTCCAACACACGAGAAGGCACAATGAGCTCGGGTTGAAGTGCGACCGAAGTGTCGCCTGCATATCACCATGGGCCGCAGAGCGCAACGATCACCGACCCCGCTGACTTGAGACTGGAACAGTGGCGTGACGAAGGGTTTTAGCGCCCAGGGGCAAGGGCTGATGACTGCGCCCCATTTTAATTTTCTTGTTGACTTTTAATCGTTGTCATAGTACTGTGTACCACTGAGAGCTAATTTTGCGCCCCTCTGGTGCTGCGCCCGGGGGCGGCTGCCTCCTCTGTCCCCCCCTTCGTTACGCCACTGGACTGGAACACAGAGTTCTTTTACATATGCCGGAGCAGTGCCAACAGTCGAGGCACGTGTTAGCTTGATGGTCTTGAAAGCAGTGCGCTCCGAAAGAGGAAGCCAATGTAGAGTATCTCGCATTATGATCAGTTAGATGCGAATGCGTGGGTTTGTTGACGGAAAAAGCACCCTGTATTATTAGCATATGGGGGAAGAGAGGAGAGAGTAGGATGGGAAAGGAGACGCAAAGGGGAGAAGAAGAGGAGGGAGAAATGGATTGGTCAACACAGCATTGTAATGTAATATAATTTAACATTTATATAGCGTCATTGGACCCTTATTATGGAATGCCCTTCGTTCACTCTGCGTGAGACTTTCCATTCTGGATCATTGTCTTCATCTCTCTCTCTCTTCTTAAAACCTATTTCTTCTCTGGGGTTATATATCGCTACTGGGAGCGCTACTGAATGGCCACGGCTGTGAGCGGCGCTATATAAATTACTAATTACATTACATTAATTCGTCCAAATCGGTTCAAGGGCCCAGGAAAAGGATAAGAGCCTCAGCCTGTCTCTTCCTCTGTTTCGGAAACGCCTGAAGACCATCTTATTTGTTAGAGACAGAACTGACCTGGGTCGGAAGCGCCTCTGAATCTCTGAGTGGCGCTATAAAAATGTTCCATTACAATTCCGTTTACAATTACAGACATTCCAGTATACACGTCGTGGAAGCTTCACTTAATTTCCTCGTCGTTGGCACCCAGTCAGGACCTCGCGGATCTCCCTACGAAAGCTCGGACTAAAGTAGCAATAGACGAACGGGTTAACGCAGCTATTGGAAGCACCCAACCACTGGGCCAACGGGGTGAGGTACTTATCGATCACGGCCTTCTCGGGGGCCTTCAGGGGCGTCCCGAAAATCACCCGGAACTTGACCGAGTAGAGGGGAAGCCAGGACGCGGCGAACAGCAACACGACGACTACGAGCATCTTAAGGATCCGAATCCTGGACCTGGCTACGTTTCTTCCCGCCGTCGAACCTAGTAGACTGCCGAAACGCCTGTTCCATACCCTGAGGCCGATGCGAAGGTAGAGGAACCCGATGATTGTCAGCGGAAGTACGTAACAGCTGAGGAAGACCATGAGAACGAAGGACACGGAGAGATGGGGGCTGGACCAGTCGGCGTGGCAGGCCATGTAGTTGAATCCGGAGACTTCGTAGACCTTGAGACGGTAGACGAACAGCCATGGAGTGAAGAGCGCCGCTGGAAAGACCCAGATGGAGGCGACGAAGATGGAGGCCGTCTGGGACGACATCTTGCGAGTTTTTGGGTAGAATATCGCCATGTACCTGTGCCAGAGCATAGAACATGCGACGTTCAAAGAGTGCGCTACATACATGTATTATGTAAATATGTGCTTTAATATGTGACTTATGTGCTTCATGAACTGGCTAATCATGTGACCAATGTATAATGTCTAACACATATTACTAAAATTGTTTGGACTCAGCTGCCTGTCAACAGCATAACTTAGTCTGGATCTGTGTGACACTTAAACGTTGACCGAAATGTGAACCAGATACTAGGGGCCAGGGTGGTGTAAGCTTTTAGATTTTTCCTGGCTTCCTGTTGCGCAGTGATTGTTCTGTTTCTGTCATGATTTGTACTGCTAATTTTTTTCTGACGCAATAAATAATAAATAAATAAATAAAAATGACTATGTTTGCGCTAATGTATTGATCGATTTTTGTTTGATTGATAGAATTAAATGGTTATGTTTTTGCGTCAATGTATCCATCGATCTGTTTGATTGATTGATTTTAAGCTAATGACTTCTAAATGGATTGATGGGCGGATGGATGAGTTAGTAAGTGGATGAGAAGGTTGGGGATCTTTGATTTGAGGATGGATGTATTATGGATGGATGAATGGATGGATGGATGGATGGATTGATGGATGGATGGATGGATGGATGGATGGATGGATGGATGGATGGATGGATGGATGGATGGATGGATGGATGGATGGATGGATGGATGGATGGATGGATGGATGGATGATTGGATAAATAGGATGATGGTTGGTTGGGTTGGTTAGTGGGATGGGATTGGATGGACGGATGAGTGGACAGGCGCATGGATGCACAAATGGATGGATGGGCGGATGGATGGATAGATGGACAAGGAATGGATGGGTAGATACCTATCTACCCATTGATTGGGTAAATTGGTAGTGGAAGTGATGGACAGATGGATGGAATTCAATCAGTCATTCATTCGGAGAAGCAATGGTTACCTTTCGAGGGCCACTCCTGCCAGAGTATTGACTGAGGCACTGACGGACACTCCTTGAAGGTAAGGAATCGTCTTGCAGATGAACCAACCAAACCACCACTCTGGAAAAAAAGAAATTAGAAACTAACAAATAAATAAACGACTTCAAAACTTAGATAAGAATATGCTAGATTAGATAAAGATTTTCTTGTATTAGATTAGAACATAGTACAATTATTGATTAAACAGATTAGATTAGACTATATTATTAGATTTGATCCGATTAGATAAGTTTTGATAACTTGAGATTAGATTTGATTAAAGCCAGAAGCGCTATAACGACGCCATACAAGTCACTACATTAGATTAGATTGGATTGGATTGGATTGGATTGGATTGGATTGGATTGGATTAGATTGGATTGATTGGATTGGATTGGATTGGATTGGTTGACTGACTGATTGGACTGAGTTGGACTTGGTTAGTTGGACTGACTGGATTGGTTGACTTGGATTGGATTGATTGGATAGGACTGATTGGATGACTGGGATGGGACAGGATTGGATTGGATTAGACTGGACTGACTGGATTAGATTGACTGACTGGATTGGTTGGTTGGTTGGTTGGAGTTGACTGAGATTGGATAGGATAGGACTGGGACTGATGGGATAGATTGGACAGACTGGTTGACTGACTGGATTGGACTGACTGACTGATTGGACTGATTGGACTGACTGACTGACTGACCGATGACTAGACTGACATTGGATTGGATTGGATTGGAGTTGGATAGTTGATTGACTGACTGACTGATTGACTGACTGACTGGATGAGGATAGGATAGGACTGATAGGATAAGGATACTGACAGGACAGATTAGACAGATTGGATTGCACTGGATTGGACTGGATTGGATTGGACTGCACTGATCAGTACTGACCGGCACCGATTTCAGTACCGATTGGACTGACTGACTGACTGACTGACTGATGACTGGACTGGACTGACCGACTGACTGGATTGACTTGGTTGGACTGGATTGGATTGGATTGGATTGGACTGGACTGACTGACTGGACTGACTTGGATTGGACTGACTGTTGGACTGACTGACTGACTGGACTGATTGGACTGACTGGACTGACAGACAGACAGACAGACAGGACTGACTGACTGGACTGACTGGTTGGTTGGACTGGATTGGATTGACTGACTGACTGACTGACTGACTGGATTGACTGACTGGGACTGACTGATGGGATGACAGGACAGACAGGATAGGACAGGATGACTGATGAAGGACTGACTGGACTGACTGACTGGACTGACTGACTGACTGGACTGACTGACTGACTGACTGACTGGACTGGACTGACTGACTGGTTTGGTTGGATTGGATTAGACTGATGAGATTGGATGAGATGGGATAGGATGGATTGGATTGATTGGATTGATTGGATTGGGAATGACTGATTGGATTAGCGGATTGGATTGGATTGGATTGGATTGGATTGGATTGGGACGTTGGACTGACTGGATTGGATTGGATTGGATTGGACTGGATAGGATTGACTGGATTGACTGGATTCGACTGGACTGACTGGACTGACTGACTGACTGGACTGACTGGATTGGACTGTTTGATGGATTGACTGACTGACTGACTGGACTGAGTTGGACTGGATTGAGTTGGATTGGATTGGATTGGATTGGACTGATAGATGGGAGAGGATAGGTTAGGACTTGGTTCGATTGATTGACTGGACTGGCTTAGACCGACTTGGATTGGATTGACTAGACTTGGATTGGTTGAGTTGGACTGGATTGATTGCATTGCATTGGATTGGATTGGACTGGACTGACTGACTGACTGACTGACTGACTGACTGACTGACTGACTGACTGGACAGGACAGATAGGACAGGACAGGACAGGACAGGACAGGATAGGACAGGACAGGACTGGACTGACTTGGATTGACTGACTGGACTGACTGACTGACTGACTGGACTGACTGAGTTGGACTGGACTGACTGACTGGACTTGATTGCATTGATTGATTGACTGACAGACTGATTGGATTGGACAGGATTGGATTGACTGATTGATTGACTGATTGACTGGATTGGATTGGATTGGATTGATTGATTGGATTGATTGGATTGGATTGGATTAGATTAGATTAGATTAGATTTAGACTAGACTAGACTAGACTAGACTAGGCTAGACTAGGCTAGATTAGACAACATTTGTGCCGCTCTATCGGTGCAACTTGGCTCAGAGACTCTGAACATCCAAGCCATCTTCAGCTGTCGACGGGAATCCATTGGTTGGTTCCACCCGTGTGCTAAAGGTAAAATACGGTCATGTGACCGGGGTCGAAGGGAATAGGCCAACGGCTTTTTTGGAGGGAGAAACCTATGGAGAACATGGTCCGGGTTTACGAGGACCGCCGAAAACAAGCAGGTATTGGCTTTAAGGCTTAGTTGTTCAAAGGTTGGGCTATCACTTGGGAGGTATCGCTGACGGATCAATCTGTTCATTACAGACTGGACCATTCCCTTCTCCCTTTGGCTGGCAAAGCCCCACCATGCCGGAGCAGCACACAACAGGCGTGCCACCGTTAGGATATTTTTCGTTTCAGAATACCGGCGAGGTTTACTTTTTACAATTTCTTTTCTAACAGTATTTACAAATCGATTATGTTAATGACATCGATCTACGTTACAACGAACAGGCCGTTTGGATTCTAATTAACGCTTGTACAAAACTGACAAATATATTGCGTGGGAAAACCGATTAAAAGGTGTCCAAGTTTCGCATCTGCCAAATGAGGTAAAATATTAGTAATCTATAGCTGCAAAGACCGTTGACGTAAAAATATTCCGTTAGAAAAACGTTGTTTACAAAATGAACGTTCCGCCAGTGTCCTTACTCTGGTAGTGCCAGTCACAAGCCTGACCAAAGGAGGAGGGAAACGCTGATAATAATTTAATCATCCTCAAAACTGTCAACATCACTCGTCTCTCTGGCAATTGGATTTGCATCTTTATTTTACATCGCAGTCAACGCCAAACTTCAGTCAATAACAATTAATTATTCTTATTAGGTTGAATGTCTAAAGTTTAATAATGTCTTAGGGACCTTCTTTTGGACGTAAATGTTTTGCATCTAAGCGTATATATTGGATACCTTTAAATCGTAGATTGCCGAAGGAATAAGTAGCTTTTCGTTCGCTATCGTCCACTAATCACTGTCGTTCACACTGTCTTGCGTCTAAATCAGTGGTTCTTAACCTTTTCAAGGGAGCCGAACCCCAAGAGAAATCCATGACCACTCACCGAACCCCTCAAGTTTGAACAATAATTTGTTAACTAATGGGAACAAAAGGAAATAAAAAATTGTACCAAAATGTGATACCATATTAATACATTCAATACATGAACTACTAACAGTTAACTATTTTATTAAATAAAAGTCGAAAAATAAAAATAAAATAGCAAATGACTTTCCACTCACACTCACTGACCCTGTATATATTTCAGAGGACCTCTGCCGAACCTCTGGCACTGGCTCACCGAACCCCAGAGGTTCGGTCGAACACTGGTTAAGAAACACTGGTCTAAAATGCTCCGCAGGTTTCGTAATCCATTTTTAGCTCAATCAATCACGCGTCTTGAAAGAGCCAACAACGACGAAGAGCTAGCTTGTTAAGTCCCGGCTTTCACGTCATCTACAGCAGCGGTTTTCAAACTTTATTTTTTTATTGTACCCCCAGGTAAAATTATTGAATTTTGGCGTACCCCCAATGAGGTCAGATCAAAAACAACATGCGAGCTTGAAGTCCCCTTGCAATTAACAACTCCTTTAAATCGTTGGTGCAAACCGGGTATTAGTCATAGGTAGAAAATTTTAAAAAGTAATATAATTTTAACTTAAGAATGTAGTCATATAAACAAAAAGCAAAAATAAGATCACTATTGGAAAGTGTTAATGTGAGCAGTGGGCTTGTTTTGACAAGCACAGATTTACAATATTTGGTTTAATATTTGCCAATTTCAAACGCAAATCTGGTTCGAGTTCAAGCTTTGTTCTGTATTTGTTTTTGATGGCAAGCCAGTGATATTTTACTTCTAAAAATAATTCCTAATTCAGTTTTAATGCAGTTCTGTGTCCTTGAATTTTACTTCTAATTCTAATTTTACTTTGCAAATAATTTTACTTATCATTCATATTTTAGTTCTCAATTAATTTTACTTCTTATTTTAGTTTTCCAAATAATTATTAATTTCAGTGCAGTAAAAATTATTTTAACGTTACTTAGTCTACATGCACGTATAAGATATCTTTGATCAATTTCAAGAATACTCTCATTTCCAGAGATTTTTTTCATGCGATTTCTTCGTCCATCAGTCAAGATTACACATAAAAAAATTCTTTCCACAAAGGCCGACGAAAGATCATCTGCAATGGTGCAATTTTGCTGTATACGAAGTTTGCCTTTCTTTCCAGGAAGCAAGAGGATTCCTAGTATCATTCTCCCTTATGTCTGCCAAATAACGATCCATCAGAGTAGTTACACAGTTTTGGTTGCTGTAGCTGCTGGACAATGTTGATGTTGTTTGTGACTTTAGTTTCATGCTGAGAAATTTAAATATCTGCAGTGCATGTGAAACTGTGCTTTGACGTTGACAAGCAATCTCCTATTTTCGGGACCTTCAGCGACGCTGACATAGGCCTATCTGCTGCATTGTTAGACTTACGTTTCACCCTTTGCTTCATCTCAACTTAAGGGCCACAAGAAGTAAAGTGATTTTACTTCTGAAAATAATTCCTAATTTAATTCATAATTTTAGTTCTGCAAATAATTCATAATTTAATTCCTAATTTCGTTTTTGAAGCCAAAATAATTCCTACTTTTACTTCTAATTTTCGTTAACGAAATCCTTTATTTTTACTTCTAATTTTAATTTTCGTTAACGAAAATATCACTGTGGCAAGCATAGCTGAAAACCCTGTTTCACACAGATAACTATGACATGCTGAAAGGAAACAAAATATTTTAAAGCTCGGTCAAAAATTAATTCATATTCAGCTCTTCGTTTCAGCCAAAAATCACACAACATGTCTTTCTTGAATTCGTTCTTCAATCCACCATAACATGATAGTTCAACAAACTGGTCTCTTTCCTAGACTGAAAAATCAGCCAACAACACTACATCCGATGGCATAAACTCATAGAAATGTACAGAAAAATAGGCGAACGGGGGACGTAGAATAGCTAGTGAAAGAAAAATGGACTTGAACGCCATAAATTATAAAAATTAATTTTTTTTGAAATTTTTGAAATTTTCGCGTACCCCTTAGCGACACCTGGCGTACCCCCAGGGGGACGCGTACAACAGTTTGAAAACCTCTGGTCTACAGTTTCTCTTATAGCATAGCATAGCATAGAATAGAATATTCTTTATTGTTAGACCAATTGCAAACAGCATTTTGGCTAACATGAAAATTTAAAGGATTGACTAACATCTTTTCCCGCAGTCATCATCATCACATATTCGTTTATTTCAAGAAAAATCAAGTTGACACAGCCGCAACTTCAACAAGCAATAGTGCATTATGCGGCATATTCTGAGGCGCTTAGCCAGCGTGGCCTAATATTGTGGGCTTCACAATACTGTCAGTAAATGTTCTTATACAGCATTCTGGGAATAAAATTCCTATCGTCCTTTGGAGGCAGTTTGTAACCGTGGACTCGAGTTCGTAGATTATAGCTGTGACTCCGGGACTCTGGTAGAAAGCTACGTTTGCAGGCGGTTCAATAAAGCACGTACTTACTTACTTACTTATCGCCGGAGTTGGGCTGGGAGCGCCTCTGATCGATTAGCTAATCTAATCGATTAGTTGCCCATCTAATCCAATCCTGCGTGCTACCTGAACCTCTCAACACTTTCAACGCTATATAAATTGATAGATACAATACAATACAATACAACACAACCTTTAGTCATTTATAGAGCGCCGTTATAACCAATCTTCCCTTCTCACCGGTGTAGATGTTCTGTAGCAGCGTAACAGGCAGAACGGACACACACACGAGGACATCAGCCAATGCGAGGTTGACCAGAAAGCAATTGGTCACCGTCCTCATCTTTACTTGACGATAGGTCACCCAGATGACCAGCGTATTGTTCACAATGCCCAAGATGGCCACGATCACGTGGGCCGTGGTCATCAAGAGGACGGCGTAGAGAGGCTGGCGAAGAGCTGGCCACGGCTTTGACCAGTGGTCAGTCGGTCGGGTGACCGGGGATGACCAGTGGTCAAGCTGCGTGGCGTTTGTGACCGTTGGAGAAATTTCGGTACATGTGTGGGGTGCTGTGGAATCGTTATCCATGGCGATCGCGGTTCAAAACCTAGAATGCATGAAGACGTTGTGATGTAATAGTATTGTAATTAGTAACTACAATGGTGCAGGTTTCAAATGCTCAAGGCAACAACCGAAGGTGCCTCAAAACCATCAGGTCAACATAAAAAATAAGTCGACTAACACAGAGAGAAAGCCTTTCTGAGTACAGTGTATATCATATATTATTATTTTTAATCAATAATCAATTTATTTATTATTATTATTATTATTATTATTATTATTATTATTATTATTATTATTAGTTTTTATTATTATTATTATTATTATTATTATTATTATTATTATTATTATTAGTAATATTATTATTATTATTATTATTATTATTATTATTATTATTATTATTAGAAGTATTTCAGAACCTCATTAGCCCAGCATCGGGCTTTCCGCTGTTGTGAGTCCATCAATGTGAAATGACCTTTCTCCTGCAGTTCGTAGCAGGATTCTGAGAGGATTTCACCTGCATCTCTTCGCTGCTTTAAATGCGACCTTTCTCTTTTCTCAGGCCTGTCACGCTGAGAGCGCTTCTGAATAGCTCTGCTGTGAGAAGCGCTTTACAAATATTTAGATTAGATTAAATTAGATTAGATACAGCGCAGACACTGGGCAACTAATCGATTAATTGCGAGTGAAGGACTTGCCCAGGGTCCCTACGCGGCGGCAGGTTGAAAACGGTAATTCTAATCAATTAGCAAATTTCAGGTGCTAATTCTAATTCTAATTGATAAGCAATTTAACTAATCGATTAGACATTTTTTAGATAAACAGCTAATTCTAATTTTAATCGATTAGCTAAAATATTTGGCTAATTCTAATTCTAATCTATAAGCAATTTAGCTAATCTATTAGCTAATCGATTAGACATTTTTAGATAAACAGCTAATTCTAATTCTAATCAATTAGCTAAAATATTTGGCTAATTCTAATTCTAATCGATTAGCAATTTAACTAATCGTATCCTTCTCCGCAAGTATCTAATACACAAGGTTTCAGTAGATGGTGCTCCAAAGCCAAGCACTAATCAGGTCAACATCGAGAATTTCAATACGTGAAACATACATAATTCTACACAGCCTGTGGATGATAGGCTAGAGCCGCTAGACATTACTCTGGCCCTATTAAGAGTGAAATGTGCGACCAGTCTACTGAGTTATTGCTTCAATATTTTCTCCCAGGTCCCGTTAGCCGTGCTGCTTAGTGACAATTCGTTACTCATCTAAAATACATGTCTCGTTTCCATGACGATGGTCGCTAATGAGCGCAGAATTTGACGCCATGGAGACAACCGATTACGCCGTGCGTCGCAAAAAGGTGACGATAATTGGTGAAACGTTGGTGTGGTGCCCCGAGGGGAGGCGTCTAATTTTCGACCAATTAGGACGAGAGATGTTGAGAGAAGTAGCGGGAGATGGAGATGGAGGACGAGGAGGAGGACGAGGAGGAGGAGGAGAAGGTGGAGGAGGAGTAGGAGTAGGAGGAGTAGGAGGAGAAGGTGGTGGTGGTGGTGGAGGAGGAGGAGGAGGACGAGGACGAGGAGGAGGACGAGGAGGAAGGAGGAGGAGGAGGAGGAGGAGGAGGAAGAGGAGGAAGAGGAGGTCGAGCAAGAAGAAGAAGAAGAAATAAGAGGAGGAAGAGGAGGAACAACTGAGGAATGGAACTTATGAGGAAAATGAAGAATCAGAAGAGAGAGTGGAGGAGATGGAATAGGAATAAGAAGAAATTAGATTCCCAGAAATTGAAAGTGCGCTATATAAAGAATTAATTGGCTCAGTTCGTACACACATGGCGATGACGACGAAAATGGTTATGAAGATGATTGTTATTATTACTATTTCCGCTGCTGCTGCTACTACTAATATTACTACTATTATTATCATGTTGTTGATATAAATGAAGACGACGCCGACGACGATGATAATGATGATGATTTTATCATAAATAATTATAATAATAATAATAATAGTAATATATAATAATAATATTATTATTATGTTGTTGTTATTTGTTGTTGTTGTTGTTGTTGCTGATGATGATGATATAAACGACGATGACGATGATGACGTTTTTGACAATGATAAAACTGATGATGACAGTGATTAGTGCAATGTTATACAACAATTCATTTACCTAGCGCCTTTCAACGAAGACGATAAACGGAAACGACAAATAATGATTATTTTTTATTATTACTAATTATTTCTGACTAACTTACTTATAGCGCTGGTGTCTAATAATGGTGATGATGATATCACAAAGATAATTATGTTCACGACGAAGAAGATGTTAATGATGTTGATTAAGTTGCGACATGATAACGAAGATAATTATGATGACGACGATGTTGATGGTGATGATAAAACGCCTACAACGACAACTAATTCAAGATGATTACGATGACGATGACGATGATGACGATGATGATGATGATGATAAAAATGATGATGACGACGACAAGCGCAATGATGATGGTGATGATGATGATGATGATGATGATGACGATGATGATGATCTCACACAGAATATTATGTTGACGACGACGATGTTCATGATGATGATAAAGTGCCTACAACGAGAACTAAGCCAATGATGATGACGACAATGTTGTTGTTGTTGATGATGAGGCTGATGATGACGATGACAATGACGATGATGATGACGACGACGACAATGATAAAACTACTTACAATAACAATAATCCAATGTTGACCGTTTCTTTCCTGGAATGCAATTCTACCACTGACCTCGTATAAGTCCAAAAGAGAGATGCTGAATTGGATGATGCTCATGGAACTGATGCGGCGTCTGGCGACCGTTTCATCTGCCGCAGCAGCAGCTCCCAGCATCCCTTCGAATGACGACAGGTTGAGATGGATGAACGGAAGGAAGGAAGGAAGGACAGATGGAAAGTGCGTCTGATAATCGCTGTAGTGGCGGTGGAAGCAGCGGCTAAGCGAGGGAGACTGGTCGGCTCCCAAGGATGATTGGATGGGGAGAGGGGATGAACGGATCAGGTGGTGGAGGAGAGGGATTAGAGGACTCGGATCTACATAAGTGGAGAGAGAGAGAGACAGATAGGTAGATGGATCCGATGGTAGAAAGAGAGGCAGGAGAGAGAGAGAGAGAAAAAGATAAAGGTACGCTGGTAGGGTAGATGGTAGGGAGGGAGTGAGGGAGAGAGTAGGTAGGCAAGGAGGCAGGTTAGTAGGTGGTAGGTAGGTAGGTAGGTACCTGGTAGGTAGGTAGGTAGCTGGTAGGTAGGTAGGTAGGTAGGTAGGCTGGTAGCTAGGTAGGTAGGGAGGGGAGGGAGGTATGGAGGTAGGTAGGTAGGGAAGGGTAGTAGCTGGTAGGTAGCTGGTAGGTAGGTAGGTACGTAGGTAGCTGGTAGATATGGAGGTAGGTAGGTAGGTAGGTAGCTGGTAGCTAGGAAGCTTGTACAGTAGGTAGCTGGTAGCTATAAACTGGTAGCTGGTAGTACGCAGCTGATAGCTCTTACTAAGGGTGGCTGGTAGCAGGTAGCTGGTAGGTAATTAAGTAGGTAGGTAGGTAGGTAGGTAATTAAGTAGGTAGACAGGTAGGTAGGTAGGCAAGTAAGTAGGTAGGTAGGTAGGTTAGTGAGTAGGTAGGTAGGTCGGTCGGTAGGTAGGTAAGTAGGTAGGTAGGTAAGTAGGCAGTTAGGTAGGTAGGTAGGCAGTTAGGTAGGTAAATAGGTAGGTAGGTAGGTAGGTAGGTAGACAGATAGATAGATAGATATGCAAATAGGGATAAACATAGAGATCGAGGTAGAGATAGATAGACTGAAAGGAAGACAGATGGACAAGTACATAAAACGGATAGAGAAGATGAAAAAGACGTAAAATTGTGGTAGATTGAGAGACAGAGACAGAGACAGAGAAACAGACAGATAGACAGAAAGACCCAGACGTACAAAGAAGCATACTGCGATAGGCATAAAGAGATCGAACTCGAGATAAACAAATGCAAATGGACAGAATGCAAATTTTGCAACTGTATCGTCTTTTACAGCGTCATTAGAATTAGTCTCCGAAAAAACGGAGATGGAAAAGATGGAAAGAAACTGGGACACATCACTGGAGGGAGGGAGGAGAGAGAGAGAGAGAGAGAGAGAGAGAGAGAGAGAGAGAGAGAGAGAGAGAGAGAGAGAGAGAGAGACAGACAGACAGACAGACAGACAGAGACAGACAGACAGACAGACAGACAGAGACAGAGACAGAGACAGAGACAGAGACGGAGCCAGAGAGACAGCGAGACAGAGAGAGAGGAGGAGGAGGAAGAGTAGGTAGAGGAGGAGTAGGAGGAGAAAGAAAGGAAGAAGTAGTGGAAAGTAGGAGAAGGAGAAGATGTTGAAAGAGCAAGGGAAGCAGAAGGAGAACGAGGAGGAGCAGGAATAGGAGGGGGAGTATGAGGAGCAGCAGGAGGAGGACGTGTAAGAGAAGTAGGAGGAGTAATATAAGCATAGGAAGGATACTGCTCTTTCCACGAAGCAGGAGGAATAGCTGTTAGAATGATGAAAGAGGACAATATCGCATAATTGGCTCAAGAGCAGCTAAAAATAGGAGGAGGAGGAGGACTAAGAGGAGGAAAGGAGGAGGAGGACTAAGAGGAGGAAAAGGAGGAGGAGGAGGACTAAGAGGAGGAAAAGGAGGAGGAGGAGGACTAAGAGGAGGAAAAGGAGGAGGAGGAGGACTAAGAGGAGGAAAAGGAGGAGGAGGAGGACTAAGAGGAGGAAAAGGAGGAGGAGGAGGACTAAGAGGAGGAAAAGGAGGAGGAGGAGGACTAAGAGGAGGAAAAGGAGGAGGAGGAGGAGGAAGAGGAAAAGAGGAAGATGGATAACGATGACGACAAAGTCGACGACGGTGGTGGTGATGATGACGATGACTATGATGATGACGAAGATGACGAAGAAGAAGAAATGATGATGATGAGGAGGAGGAGGAGGAGGAGGAGGAGGAGGAGGAGGAGAAGGAGGGCGACGTTATTCAGCAGAAACTACCTATATGAAAGAATCACTACGCCACTGCCTCTAACTCAGGTGATGCCAGTCAAAAGCATGGATAAGGGAGGGCTTCTATAGCGCCACAATCGTATCGAATCGACCATCACTCGATGGCGCTTCAAGTGAAGTGGTAGTCGAAGCTATAATCCACCGTGTGTGTATACAGTCAGACAACTAAGACGTTCGGCCACACTATTAAATGTCTAGCTTGCAGGGCCGTTTTAGGTTCGTCATATTGTATTGTATTTATTAATTTATAAAGCGCCACTCACAGCAGTGCTGCAGTGGCCATTCAGTAGCGCTCCCAGTGCGAGAACCCCTAGAGAAGAAGGTTTTGAGTAGGGAGAAGGCTGTAGGAAGAGACCCAGAAAGAATGGTAACACGTAGAGAGGAAGGAAGGGCATTCCATAGGGAGGGCCCTAGGCACTCTTGCCTTCGTAGACCAACAACTGCCAGCTCTGCATTTAAAGCTAAACGCATAATTACGTTTTCACATTATTTATTGACGTCATTTATGATCATGATTCACGAACACACCCAATTTTCATCATAAATCTCAATTTACTTTGTAATGTTGATTATTTAATATCCTGGACATATCCACTAAGATCTAATGCAATATTTCCGGTTTTACTGTTAGGCCTACTATTTTGTCTCTTTAATCTTTACAAAATGGCAACTGCTTTAAACTGTTTTTATGTAACTAGTCACTTAAAGTTAAGCTGTTTCAGTAGAATTAAAAAAATTATTAAAATAGAATTTAAAATTTCCTTTTTAAATTTTTGCGTCAAATTCAATCATAAACTTATTTTTTAATATCTCATTTTCAGATTTGCCTGAAAGGTTCGTAGGCCCTCGGCATAGTTACAAATTTAAAATCAGTTCGTATTCCCCAGACTTATCATTATTCAATGAAGTCATCTGACTATCTTTGTCTGGTCATACATAAATGAAGAACTGTTCTTAGTAAACGAGCTTTTTCAGTTGCTGGGCCTACTTTTTGGAACTCTCTTCCTGTGTCTGTGCGCTGTGCTCAGTCGCTTGTGTCATTTCGTTCTCGGCTGAAAACTTACCTCTTTGAAATTGCTTATCCACCGTAGGCTGCCTCTCTGTCTCTTACGGACTGATCCTCTGGATGTTGACCAGATTAATGCTTAGTTTTGGTGTGCCATCGGTTGATGCCTTGTGCATTAGACACCGGCGCAATAGAAGTTGCTAATTACAATTGCAATTACAATTACAGTGCCTACTGTGTCTAATGGATAAAACGGATATGCTAGCTTCCTTCGGCAACCATCCAGCTTCAAAATAAGTTCCTCTCTTCATCTGGCTGGATCCCGAAAATGACGTTTTAATGGAAGTTGACGCAGGCCGAGATATACCTCGGTGGAAAGCTCTTCCGGGAATGAAGGACGGTGCAGTGTGATTTTCCTTACAGATTTTATTTTAGTTATAGTTATAGTTATAGTTAATGATTTTTTATTTTAGTTATAGTTATAGTTATAGTTAGTATTATTTTTTAGTTATAGTTATAGTTATAGTTAATGGATTTTTATTTTAGTTAATTTTAGTTACTACTTAGTTACAATAATTAAGTCTATAAGCAAAATTGTGCGTATTAATACGCTGTTTCACAATTTACTCAGAGCTATGAAAACCTTTGAAGCATGGGTACAGTCAGCTTCATGAATACACGAGTTTCCAAAGTAACTGACAAATTTCACAATAAAAATTTCGCATTTTTCGTTCTCATTTATGTCGAATCGTCCATATTGCACTTCCTATTTTTATTTTTTCTATTAACGAAAATAAAGATGAATTTTCGTTAGTGTTATTTTCGTTATAGTTATAGTTATAGTTAATGATATTTTTTAGTTATAGTTATAGTTATCGTTAACGAAGTCATTTTATTTTCGTTAACGAACATTTTCGTTATCGTTATCGTTAACGAAAATCACACTGGGACGGTGGAAGAGAACGTTCCAGAACGGGATGGAAGAGTCCAATTTATCCAGCAGCTTCGTAAATCTACAGATACGGTAGCACAGAGCTACTTTGCAGAGAATCAGGATGGCAGGCACTCCACAGAGAACTCCCTTGAGCGCGGTTTGGCCGCAATGTCGTTAACAGTGAAAAGCGTTATCACAAAAGGTGCAATCATAATTACAATGTCATTGTGATTGTACTTGAAGGTTTATATAGCGTTGGAGTACATGGAAGGCGTTCCAGAATTCGGTTAAACACTTGTATCGGTTAATGTATGTACATGTAGACAAGACAGTTATTGTTATTTTATATGTGATTTTAATTGTGTTTGAAAATTTATATAGCGCAATTCGACGAAAAACTTGTATTCAACGTATAATGTATGTCTCAAATTAGAGAAACCATTATTGCATTGGATAATAGACAGACAGACGGACAGAAAGAAAGAGAGAACGACAGACAGACAGAAAGACAAACAGACAGACAGATAGACAGACAGACAGACAGACAGACAGACTGACAGACAGATCAGAATCGTCAGACAGCATAGTTAGCTATCAGACAGATAGATCATCACAGATAGTCGTCGACAGATCGTCATCATCATCATCATCATCATCATCATCATCATCATCATGCATCATCATCATCATCAACATAACAACAACAACAACAACAGCATCATCACCATCATCATCATCATCATCATCATCATCATCATCATCATCATCATCATCATCATCATCATCATCATCATCATCATCATCATCATCATCATCATCATCATCATCATCATCATCATCATCATCATCATCATCATCATCATCATCATCATCATCATCATCATCATCATCATCATCATCATCATCACAACAACAAATCATCATCATCATCATCATGATCGTGTAAAACTATTAACAAAGCTCTGTAGTCACAGCGTTCTAAAGACAAATTATTTCACAGCGACAGAATAAAAAAACTCCGAAAGCAATTAAGACAGCAAGGCACTTAACGACGCGTCTAAGTTTCGATGGCGCTCCAGGAAATGGAAAACACAGTGCAAACAGAATCGCGCGAAAAAGTAATCGACTTCCGGTAGGAACCGGAAGTGAAGAGATGTCTATTTCCGGTCGCGTTCTTGGATGATCTGGTTGACGAAGCTGATGATGGAGGAAGAGGGGTTCTGGTTCGAATCCAACTCAGCGAAAAGATGACACTCGTTCTCGACGCTCAGACCAGAACGACGAGAAACTATGCCGAAGATTCTACAACAGATCATTAGTAGTATTAGTTTATTACTACTACTGTTAGTGCTGCTGCTATTGTTACTACTTCTACTACTGGTACTACTGCTGCTACTAGTACCACTACTACTACTATTACTACTTCCAGTGGCTTCTATCCCCCCTAAACAACTGGGCTCAATTCCTTCCCCCCCTGGGTCGAGCCGGGTCTCCCCTCTCCCCCAGATCCCATATTACCAACGTGAGTTTTAGCTCATTTCTGATTAGATAAATGTATCTGTAATTCATAGGTTTCGTCTGCTAAAATATCATCAATCCTACTGCTATTTATGCGAAGATTTCTTTCATCAATCCAGCTTCCATTTATACATGTAATAGATACCAATGCAAAATAATTAGAGCACCTAAAATCAAGGATTACCAGTAAAGTTGTTCAATGTTTAAGCTTGCGAGTCAACAAATTCATCAACCTACTGAACTCGCAACAGCGATATTTTTATATTTCGTGTTTTCACGCGTCATAGTATTTTAGTTAATGAAATACGTAAGTGAAATCATTATTTTAAAGTTGAAACGAGAATGTTTATATTTGTCAGAACTATGCGCGACGATAATGTCGCGCGATTAAGTGCAAGAACATTACACATTACGTAGCCTACAGTGTGTTAACAAAATCGATGTCACCGTTTTGCACTAGGCCTAATTCAATTTATACAAGAAATGTACAACGTCTTTCACAGGACTGTGAGTGCATGAAGACTCGGTAACTTGTAGAAAGTGTGAAAAAAAATTGAGGAAAACACGTAGCCCCCTGTTTTTCACTGGGCTCAACTTGCGCCCGCCCTGTATAGGGATAGAAGCCCCTGACTATGACTACTGTTACTATCATATTACTAATACTGACTACTGCTACATTCTGCTGTTACTACTATTACTTTTACTACTACATCCTGCTGTTGTTGCTGCTGCTGCTACTGCTGCTGCTACTGCTACTGCTGCTACTGCTGCTGCTGCTATTGCTGCTGCTGCTATTTCTACTACTTTTGTTACTACTGCAACTACCATTGTTACTACTGCCACAATTGCTACAATTGCTACCACAGCTGCAAGTGCTACTACTGTTACTACTGCAACTACTGCAACTAATGCTAATAATGACTCCTGCTACTACTGCTGCTTCGGATGCTGCTGTTACTGCTATGACTGCTTCTGCGTGTGCTACTGCTACTGCTACAAGTGCAAATATGCCACTACTGCTACTACTGCGACTGCATCTGCTGCTGCTTTTGGACTTCAAGTAGAAACATGTAAAGAATAGAAGAGAATAGAATAGAAATTATAGAATAGTCTTCATTGAAACCAATAGCAGACCGCATTCTGGTGTACAATGGGCTTTACCATACAAAGAACACTAATCCATACGGTATGCCAATTATGTTCCATATGACTCCTACATGGATCATATTACCCATTGACAATGAACATCATGCAGGGCATTAAACTAAATTGCCTCATAATCTCCGTATGATAAATGCTTTCCCAGCTAAAACTATAGGAGTCTGGAATTTCTCTATCGTGGAAATGACCGATACGTTTGATAGGCTGGTTCAGGTCTCGCAGTAGGACATGCTCTGGGTCCCGGCTAATGGGTGTTAATATGCATTATTTGCTGCTTTATAGAATTAATATATCTGTATAAGGGGGTATTGGCCCTGGGGTTATTGTATTTAATGGCGTTTTAATGGGTGGTTTAAGGGTTCAATACCTCCGAAATATATTGCCGAATATTTTTTATCCTTTTATATGCGTAATAAATAAAAACGTTACTTTTGCGACCATGTCCAAAGGAAAACTCCCCGAAATTGTTTCCTGAATACACTACTGGCTCTGGTGAGACGTCCTAAGACCCCTCCCAGCCTGTCGTGATCCCCTTGTGTAGTAAAACCCCAAGAGGCTGGGGAGGCGAAGAGCACCCATGATAGGGTTGAACTTTAGAATGCGTATAAGACCTTTGGATCAGATGAAGAACGTTAGAAGAGATGAAGAAATTCTGTCTGCCATGGTTCTTACTTGTGCTTTGCTATCTGACCGGTTGACTCGTTCTGATAGGTCCAGCTGATCAAAACAGATCAATCAATCAATAAATCAATAAATCAATCAATCAATCAATCAATCAATCAATCAATCAATCAATCAATCAATCAATCAATCAATCAATCAATCAATCAATCAATTAATCAATCGATCAATCAATCAATCGATCAATCGATCAAATCAATCAATCAATCGATCAATCAATCGATCGATCGATCGATCAATTAATCAATCAGTCAATCAGTCAGTCAGTCAGTCAGTCAAACAATTAAGCAATAAGCAATCAATCAATCGGAATTTATATAGCGCCTCTTTATGATCTCTATACGAAGGTCAGGCGGAAGAGAGCAGTCTTTAGCAGTTGATAGAGCGGACAGGAAAGGACTCTGGGGAGAAGGCGGATCTCCAGAGAAAGTCCGTTAAATAAACAAATGGACGTAATAAGAAAACCATTAAAAAGTAAGTAATAAACTGAAATTTACAGTGAATATCTTAGTAGCTATCGCTGTCATCATCACCATCATCATCATCATCACTATCATCATCACCATCACCATCATCATCACCATATCACCAATATCATCATCATCATCATCATCATCATCATCGTCGTCATCGTCATCGTCATCATCCATTGCTTCTCCTATATATAGCCATCATCATCCTCATCCTCCTCCCAATTTCCTCCTTCCTCCTCCATCCTCCTTCTCCTACTCCTCATCATCAACTGCATCATGGTAGAATCACAAACACAACTAACCCCTAACCATCCCCTTACCAGTGAAGAATATCGAACGACTTAATTGCATGCATTGGAATATTTATATAGCGCCTTTAATGTACCTGTCAGAAGCGCTGGGTATCGATCTACCACCTGGAACCTACCTTCTCAAACGTCTATCAAGTCCACAATAGCGAATGAGGTCCGCGGGGAAATGGCGACGAAAGAAAACGCTAAATAAAAACAAAGAAAAACTAAACAAAACGAAACAATACTAAATAAATAAACAAACAAAAACTAAACAAACAATAAGCATAACAAATGCAAGTACAACTAAGGAAAAAACCTAGAACAAAACTAACCAACACAAATAAAACCCCTTTCAAAAAGAAAACAAAACTTGCCAAAATATATCGAAACAAGAAAGAAAACCAAACAAAACTCAGCAAAGCAAACAGTATCAGGCTAAGTAAAAGAAAACGAAACAAAGAGTTTTGAAAAGAGATATTGAACAGAGTTACTGACAAGAATTATTGAAAAAAGAGTTATTGAAAACAGTTAAGGGTTATTGAAAACAGTTATTAAAAACAGTTATTGAAAAGAGTTATTGAAAAGAGTTATTGAAAAGAGTTATTGAAAAGAGTTATTGAAAAGAGTTATTGAAAAGAGTTATTGAAAACAGTTATTGAAAAGAGTTATTGAAAAGAGTTATTGAAAAGAGTTATTGAAAAGAGTTATTGAAAAGAGTTATTGAAAACAGTTATTGAAAAGAGTTATTGAAAAGAGTTATTGAAAACAGTTATTGAAAAGAGTTATTGAAAAGAGTTATTGAAAACAGTTATTGAAAACAGTTATTGAAAACAGTTATTGAAAACAGTTATTGAAAACAGTTATTGAAAAGAGTTATTGAAAAGAGTTATTGAAAAGAGTTATTGAAAACAGTTATTGAAAAGAGTTATTGAAAAGAGTTATTGAAAAGAGTTATTGAAAAGAGTTATTGAAAAGAGTTATTGAAAAGAGTTATTGAAAAGAGTTATTGAAAACAGTTATTGAAAAGTTAGTTATTGTTATTGAAAAGAGTTATTGAAAAGAGTTATTGAAAAGAGTTATTGAAAAGAGTTATTGAAAACAGTTATTGAAAAGAGTTATTGAAAACAGTTATTGAAAAGAGTTATTGAAAAGAGTTATTGAAGTTATTGAAAAGAGTTATTGAAAACAGTTATTGAAAAGAGTTATTGAAAAGAGTTATTGAAAAGAGTTATTGAAAAGAGTTATTGAAAAGAGTTATTGAAAAGAGTTATTGAAAAGAGTTATTGAGTTATTGAAAACGAAAACAGTTATTGAAAACAGTTATTGAAAACAGTTATTGAAAAAGAGTTATTGAAAAGAGTTATTGAAAAGAGTTATTGAAAAGAGTTATTGAAAAGAGTTATTGAAAAGAGTTATTGAAAAGAGTTATTGAAAAGAGTTATTGAAAACAGTTATTGAAAACAGTTATTGAAAAGAGTTATTGAAAACAGTTATTGAAAAGAGTTATTGAAAAGAGTTATTGAAAAAGTTATTGAAAAGAGTTATTGAAAGAGTTATTGAAAACAGTTATTGAAAACAGTTATTGAAAAGAGTTATTGAAAACAGTTATTGAAAAGAGTTATTGAAAAGAGTTATTGAAAAGAGTTATTGAAAAGAGTTATTGAAAACAGTTATTGAAAACAGTTATTGAAAACAGTTATTGAAAAGAGTTATTGAAAACAGTTATTGAAAACAGTTATTGAAAACAGTTATTGAAAAGAGTTATTGAAAACAGTTATTGAAAACAGTTATTGAAAACAGTTATTGAAAAGAGTTATTGAAAAGAGTTATTGAAAAGAGTTATTGAAAAGAGTTATTGAAAAGAGTTATTGAAAAGAGTTATTGAAAAGAGTTATTGAAAAGAGTTATTGAAAAGAGTTATTGAAAAGAGTTATTGAAAAAGAGTTATTGAAAAGAGTTATTGAAAAGAGTTATTGAAAAGAGTTATTGAAAAGAGTTATTGAAAACAGTTATTGAAAAGAGTTATTGAAAAGAGTTATTGAAAAGAGTTATTGAAAAGAGTTATTGAAAAGAGTTATTGAAAAGAGTTATTGAAAAGAGTTATTGAAAACAGTTATTGAAAACAGTTATTGAAAAGAGTTATTGAAAAGAGTTATTGAAAAAGTTATTGAAAAGAGTTATTGAAAAGAGTTATTGAAAAGAGTTATTGAAAAGAGTTATTGAAAAGAGTTATTGAAAAGAGTTATTGAAAAGAGTTATTGAAAAGAGTTATTGAAAAGAGTTATTGAAAAGAGTTATTGAAAAGAGTTATTGAAAAGAGTTATTGAAAAGAGTTATTGAAAACAGTTATTGAAAGAGTTATTGAAAAACAGTTATTGAAAACAGTTATTGAAAACAGTTATTGAAAACAGTTATTGAAAACAGTTATTGAAAACAGTTATTGAAAAGAGTTATTGAAAAGAGTTATTGAAAAGAGTTATTGAAAAGAGTTATTGAAAAGAGTTATTGAAAAGAGTTATTGAAAAGAGTTATTGAAAACAGTTATTGAAAACAGTTATTGAAAAGAGTTATTGAAAAGAGTTATTGAAAACAGTTATTGAAAAGAGTTATTGAAAACAGTTATTGAAAAGAGTTATTGAAAAGAGTTATTGAAAAGAGTTATTGAAAAGAGTTATTGAAAAGAGTTATTGAAAAGAGTTATTGAAAACAGTTATTGAAAAAGAGTTATTGAAAAGAGTTATTGAAAAGAGTTATTGAAAAAGAGTTATTGAAAAGAGTTATTGAAAAGAGTTATTGAAAAGAGTTATTGAAAAGAGTTAGAGTTATTGAAAAGAGTTATTGAAAAGAGTTATTGAAAAGAGTTATTGAAAAGAGTTATTGAAAAGAGTTATTGAGTTATTGAAAAGAGTTATTGAAAAGAGTTATTGAAAAGAGTTATTGAAAAGAGTTATTGAAAAGAGTTATTGAAAAGAGTTATTGAAAAGAGTTATTGAAAAGAGTTATTGAAAAGAGTTATTGAAAAGAGTTATTGAAAAGAGTTATTGAAAAGAGTTATTGAAAAGAGTTATTGAAAAGAGTTATTGAAAACAGTTATTGAAAAGAGTTATTGAAAAGAGTTATTGAAAAGAGTTATTGAAAAGAGTTATTGAAAACAGTTATTGAAAAGAGTTATTGAAAAGAGTTATTGAAAAGAGTTATTAGTTATTGAAAAGAGTTATTGAAAAGAGTTATTGAAAACAGTTATTGAAAAGAGTTATTGAAAAGAGTTATTGAAAAGAGTTATTGAAAAGAGTTATTGAAAACAGTTATTGAAAGAGTTATTGAAAAGAGTTATTGAAAAGAGTTATTGAAAAGAGTTATTGTTAAAAGAGTTATTGAAAAGAGTTATTGAAAAGAGTTATTGAAAAGAGTTATTGAAAACAGTTATTGAAAAAGAGTTATTGAAAAGAGTTATTGAAAAGTTATTGAAAAGAGTTATTGAAAAGAGTTATTGAAAAGAGTTATTGAAAAGAGTTATTGAAAAAGTTATTGAAAAGAGTTATTGAAAAGAGTTATTGAAAAGAGTTATTGAAAAGAGTTATTGAAAAGAGTTATTGAAAAGAGTTATTGAAAAGAGTTATTGAAAAGAGTTATTGAAAAGAGTTATTGAAAAGAGTTATTGAAAAGAGTTATTGAAAAGAGTTATTGAAAAGAGTTATTGAAAAGAGTTATTGAAAAGAGTTATTGAAAAGAGTTATTGAAAAGAGTTATTGAAAAGAGTTATTGAAAAGAGTTATTGAAAAGAGTTATTGAAAAAAGAGTTATTGAAAAGAGTTATTGAAAAGAGTTATTGAAAAGAGTTATTGAAAAGAGTTATTGAAAAGAGTTATTGAAAAGAGTTATTGAAAAAGAGTTATTGAAAAGAGTTATTGAAAACAGTTATTGAAAAGAGTTATTGAAAAGAGTTATTGAAAAGAGTTATTGAAAAGAGTTATTGAAAAGAGTTATTGAAAAATTGAAAGTTATTGAAAAGAGTTATTGAAAAGAGTTATTGAAAAGAGTTATTGAAAAAAAAAGTTATTGAAAAGAGTTATTGAAAAGAGTTATTTATTGAAAAGAGTTATTGAAAAGAGTTATTGAAAACAGTTATTGAAAAGAGTTATTGAAAAGAGTTATTGAAAAGAGTTATTGAAAAGAGTTATTGAAAAGAGTTATTGAAAAGAGTTATTGAAAAGAGTTATTGAAAGAGTTATTGAAAGAGTTATTGAAAAGAGTTATTGAAAAGATTGAAAAGAGTTATTGAAAAGAGTTATTGAAAAGAGTTATTGAAAAGAGTTATTGAAAAGAGTTATTGAAAACAGTTATTGAAAAGAGTTATTGAAAAGAGTTAGAGTTATTGAAAAGAGTTATTGAAAAGAGTTATTGAAAAAAAGAGTTATTGAAAAGAGTTATTGAAAAGAGTTATTGAAAACAGTTATTGAAAAAAGAGTTATTGAAAAGAGTTATTGAAAAGAGTTATTGAAAAGAGTTATTGAAAGAGTTATTGAAAAGAGTTATTGAAAAGAGTTATTGAAAAGAGTTATTGAAAAAAAGAGTTATTGAAAAGAGTTATTGAAAAGAGTTATTGAAAACAGTTAAAAGAGTTATTGAAAACAGTTATTGAAAAAGAGTTATTGAAAAGAGTTATTGAAAAGAGTTATTGAAAAGAGTTATTGAAAAGAGTTATTGAAAACAGTTATTGAAAAGAGTTATTGAAAGAGTTATTGAAAAGAGTTATTGAAAAGAGTTATTGAAAAGAGTTATTGAAAAGAGTTATTGAAAAGAGTTATTGAAAAGAGTTATTGAAAAGAGTTATTGAAAAGAGTTATTGAAAAGAGTTATTGAAAAGAGTTATTGAAAAGAGTTATTGAAAAGAGTTATTGAAAAAGAGTTATTGAAAAGAGTTATTGAAAAGAGTTATTGAAAAGAGTTATTGAAAAGAGTTATTGAAAAGAGTTATTGAAAAGAGTTATTGAAAAGAGTTATTGAAAACAGTTATTTGAAAAGAGTTATTGAAAAGAGTTATTGAAAAGAGTTATTGAAAAGAGTTATTGAAAAGAGTTATTGAAAAGAGTTATTGAAAAGAGTTATTGAAAAGAGTTATTGAAAAGAGTTATTGAAAAGAGTTATTGAAAAGAGTTATTGAAAAGTTATTGAAAAGTTATTGAAAAGAGTTATTGAAAAGAGTTATTGAAAAGAGTTATTGAAAAGAGTTATTGAAAAGAGTTATTGAAAAGAGTTATTGAAAAGAGTTATTGAAAAGAGTTATTGAAAAGAGTTATTGAAAAGAGTTATTGAAAAGAGTTATTGAAAAGAGTTATTGAAAAAGTTATTGAAAAGAGTTATTGAAAAGAGTTATTGAAAAAGAGTTATTGAAAAGAGTTATTGAAAAGAGTTATTGAAAAGAGTTATTGAAAAGTTATTGAGTTATTGAAAAGAGTTATTGAAAAGAGTTATTGAAAAGAGTTATTGAAAAGAGTTATTGAAAAGAGTTATTGAAAAGAGTTATTGAAAAGAGTTGAATTGAGTTAAAAGAGTTATTGAAAAGAGTTATTGAAAAGAGTTATTGAAAAGAGTTATTGAAAAGAGTTATTGAAAAGAGTTATTGAAAAGAGTTATTGAAAAGAGTTATTGAAAAGAGTTATTGAAAAGAGTTATTGAAAAGAGTTATTGAAAAGAGTTATTGAAAAGAGTTATTGAAAAGAGTTATTGAAAAGAGTTATTGAAAAGAGTTATTGAAAAGAGTTATTGAAAACAGTTATTGAAAAGAGTTATTGAAAGAGTTATTGAAAAGAGTTATTGAAAAGAGTTATTGAAAAGAGTTATTGAAAACAGTTATTGAAAACAGTTATTGAAAAGAGTTATTGAAAAGAGTTATTGAAAGAGTTATTGAAAAGAGTTATTGAAAAGAGTTATTGAAAAGAGTTATTGAAAAGAGTTATTGAAAAAGTTATTGAAGTTAGTTATTGAAAAGAGTTATTGAAAAGAGTTATTGAAAAGAGTTATTGAAAAGAGTTATTGAAAAAGAGTTATTGAAAACAGTTATTGAAAAGAGTTATTGAAAAGAGTTATTGAAAAGAGTTATTGAAAAGAGTTATTGAAAAGAGTTATTGAAAAGAGTTATTGAAAAGAGTTATTGAAAACAGTTATTGAAAAGAGTTATTGAAAAGAGTTATTGAAAAGAGTTATTGAAAAGAGTTATTGAAAAGAGTTATTGAAAAGAGTTATTGAAAAGAGTTATTGAAAAGAGTTATTGAAAAGAGTTATTGAAAAAGAGTTATTGAAAAGAGTTATTGAAAAGAGTTATTGAAAAGAGTTATTGAAAAGTTATTGAAAGTTATTGAAAAGAGTTATTGAAAAGAGTTATTGAAAAGAGTTATTGAAAGTTATTGAAAAGTTATTGAAAAGAGTTATTGAAAAGAGTTATTGAAAAGAGTTATTGAAAAGAGTTATTGAAAAAGAGTTATTGAAAACAGTTATTAGTTATTGAAAGAGTTATTGAAAAGAGTTATTGAAAAGAGTTATTGAAAAGAGTTATTTGAGTTAAGAGTTATTGAAAACAGTTATTGAAAAGAGTTATTGAAAACAGTTATTGAAAAGAGTTATTGAAAAGAGTTATTGAAAAGAGTTATTGAAAACAGTTATTGAAAAGAGTTATTTGAAAAGTTAGTTATTATTGAAAAGAGTTATTGAAAAGAGTTATTGAAAAGAGTTATTGAAAAGAGTTATTGAAAAGAGTTATTGAAAAGAGTTATTGAAAAGAGTTATTGAAAAGAGTTATTGAAAAGAGTTATTGAAAAGAGTTATTGAAAAGAGTTATTGAAAAGAGTTATTTGAAAAGAGTTATTGAAAAGAGTTATTGAAAAGAGTTATTGAAAAGAGTTATTGAAAAGAGTTATTGAAAAGAGTTATTGAAAAGAGTTATTGAAAGAGTTATTGAAAAGAGTTATTGAAAAGAGTTATTGAAAAACAGTTATTGAAAACAGTTATTGAAAAGAGTTATTGAAAACAGTTATTGAAAAGAGTTATTGAAAACAGTTATTGAAAACAGTTATTGAAAAGAGTTATTGAAAACAGTTATTGAAAAGAGTTATTGAAAACAGTTATTGAAAAAAGTTATTGAAAAGAGTTATTGAAAAGAGTTATTGAAAAAGAGTTATTGAAAAGAGTTATTGAAAAGAGTTATTGAAAAGAGTTATTGAAAAGAGTTATTGAAAAGAGTTATTGAAAAGAGTTATTGAAAAGAGTTATTGAAAAGAGTTATTGAAAAGAGTTATTGAAAAAGTTATTGAAAAGTTATTGAAAAGAGTTATTGAAAAAGAGTTATTGAAAAGAGTTATTGAAAAGAGTTATTGAAAAGAGTTATTGAAAAGAGTTATTGAAAAGAGTTATTGAAAAGAGTTATTGAAAAGAGTTATTGAAAACAGTTATTGAAAACAGTTATTGAAAACAGTTATTGAAAACAGTTATTGAAAACAGTTATTGAAAAGAGTTATTGAAAAGAGTTATTGAAAAGAGTTATTGAAAAGAGTTATTGAAAAGAGTTATTGAAAAGAGTTATTGAAAAGAGTTATTGAAAAAGAGTTATTGAAAAGAGTTATTGAAAAGAGTTATTGAAAAGAGTTATTGAAAAGAGTTATTGAAAAGAGTTATTGAAAAGAGTTATTGAAAAGAGTTATTGAAAAGAGTTATTGAAAAGAGTTATTGAAAAGAGTTATTGAAAAAGTTATTGAAAAAGAGTTATTGAAAACAGTTATTGAAAAGAGTTATTGAAAAGAGTTATTGAAAAGAGTTATTGAAAAGAGTTATTGAAAAAATTGAAAAGAGTTATTGAAAAGAGTTATTGAAAAGAGTTATTGAAAAGAGTTATTGAAAACAGTTATTGAAAACAGTTATTGAAAAGAGTTATTGAAAGAGTTATTGAAAAGAGTTATTGAAAAGAGTTATTGAAAAGAGTTATTGAAAAGAGTTATTGAAAAGAGTTATTGAAAAGAGTTATTGAAAAGAGTTATTGAAAAGAGTTATTGAAAAAGAGTTATTGAAAAGAGTTATTGAAAAGAGTTATTGAAAAGAGTTATTGAAAAGAGTTATTGAAAAAGTTATTGAGTTATTGAAAACAGTTATTGAAAACAGTTATTGAAAAGAGTTATTGAAAAGAGTTATTGAAAAGAGTTATTGAAAAGAGTTATTGAAAACAGTTATTGAAAAGAGTTATTGAAAAGAGTTAAAAGAGTTATTGAAAACAGTTATTGAAAACAGTTATTGAAAAGAGTTATTGAAAAGAGTTATTGAAAAGAGTTATTGAAAACAGTTATTGAAAAGAGTTATTGAAAAGAGTTATTGAAAAGAGTTATTGAAAAGAGTTATTGAAAAGAGTTATTGAAAAGAGTTATTGAAAACAGTTATTGAAAAGAGTTATTGAAAAGAGTTATTGAAAAGAGTTATTGAAAAGAGTTATTGAAAAGAGTTATTGAAAAGAGTTATTGAAAACAGTTATTGAAAAGAGTTATTGAAAAGAGTTATTGAAAACAGTTATTGAAAAGAGTTATTGAAAAAGAGTTATTGAAAAGAGTTATTGAGTTATTGAAAAGAGTTATTGAAAAGAGTTATTGAAAGAGTTATTGAAAAGAGTTATTGAAAAGAGTTATTGAAAAGAGTTATTGAAAAGAGTTATTGAAAAGAGTTATTGAAAAGAGTTATTGAAAAGAGTTATTGAAAAGAGTTATTGAAAAGAGTTATTGAAAACAGTTATTGAAAAGAGTTATTGAGTTATTGAAAAGAGTTATTGAGTTATTGAAAACAGTTATTGAAAACAGTTATTGAAAAGAGTTATTGAAAACAGTTATTGAAAAGAGTTATTGAAAAGAGTTATTGAAAAGAGTTATTGAAAAGAGTTATTGAAAAGAGTTATTGAAAAGAGTTATTGAAAAGAGTTATTGAAAGAGTTATTGAAAAGAGTTATTGAAAACAGTTATTGAAAAGAGTTATTGAAAACAGTTATTGAAAAGAGTTATTGAAAACAGTTATTGAAAAGAGTTATTGAAAAGAGTTATTGAAAAGAGTTATTGAAAAGAGTTATTGAAAAGAGTTATTGAAAAGAGTTATTGAAAAGAGTTATTGAAAAGAGTTATTGAAAAGAGTTATTGAAAAGAGTTATTGAAAAGAGTTATTGAAAAGAGTTATTGAAAAGAGTTATTGAAAAGAGTTATTGAAAAGAGTTATTGAAAAGAGTTATTGAAAAGAGTTATTGAAAAGAGTTATTGAAAAGAGTTATTGAAAAGAGTTATTGAAAAGAGTTATTGAAAAGAGTTATTGAAAAGAGTTATTGAAAAGAGTTATTGAAAAAGAGTTATTGAAAGAGTTATTGAAAAGAGTTATTGAAAAGAGTTATTGAAAAGAGTTATTGAAAAGAGTTATTGAAAAGAGTTATTGAAAAGAGTTATTGAAAAGAGTTATTGAAAAGAGTTATTGAAAAGAGTTATTGAAAAGAGTTATTGAAAAAGTTATTGAAATTGAAAAGAGTTATTGAAAAGAGTTATTGAAAAGAGTTATTGAAAAGAGTTATTGAAAAGAGTTATTGAAAAGAGTTATTGAAAAGAGTTATTGAAAACAGTTATTGAAAACAGTTATTGAAAAGAGTTATTGAAAACAGTTATTGAAAAGAGTTATTGAAAAGAGTTATTGAAAAGAGTTATTGAAAACAGTTATTGAAAAGAGTTATTGAAATTGAAGAGTTATTGAAAAGAGTTATTGAAAACAGTTATTGAAAAGAGTTATTGAAAAGAGTTATTGAAAACAGTTATTGAAAAGAGTTATTGAAAAGAGTTATTGAAAACAGTTATTGAAAAGAGTTATTGAAAAGAGTTATTGAAAACAGTTATTGAAAAGAGTTATTGAAAAGAGTTATTGAAAAGAGTTATTGAAAAGAGTTATTGAAAAGAGTTATTGAAAACAGTTATTGAAAAGAGTTATTGAAAACAGTTATTGAAAAGAGTTATTGAAAAGAGTTATTGAAAAGAGTTATTGAAAAGAGTTATTGAAAAGAGTTATTGAAAAGAGTTATTGAAAAGAGTTATTGAAAAGAGTTAAAAGAGTTATTGAAAAGAGTTATTGAAAAGAGTTATTGAAAAGAGTTATTGAAAACAGTTATTGAAAACAGTTATTGAAAACAGTTATTGAAAACAGTTATTGAAGAGTTATACAGTTATTGAAAAGATTTATTGAAAATAGTTATTGAAAATAGTTATTGAAAACAGTTACTGTAAAACAAAGATATGGAGATGTGTGAATGCAACTAAAAATTTGAAATCGTAAATGCAATTACAGATGCTCAGTTACGTTTTACAATATTATTCTAGAACGTTACCGAAACATGTAAAACCACAAACGTTAGTACAAATATAAAACCGTAATATAACCATAGACATAGTATCGTAAGCGTAACTTCGCAACTATACTAAGTGAGTGAGTGAGTGAGTGAGTTTGTGAGTTTGTGAGTTTGTGAGTTTGTGAGTGAGTGAGTGAGTGAGTGAGTGAGTGAGTGAGTGAGTGAGTGAGTTTGTGAGTTTGTGAGTGAGTGAGTTTGTGAGTTTGTGAGTGAATGAGTGAATGAGTGAATGAGTGAATGAGTGAATGAGTGAATGAGTGAGTGAGTGAGTGAGTGAGTGAGTGAAGTGAGTGAGTGAGTGAGTGAGTGAGTGAGTGAGTGAGTGAGTGAGTGAGTCACTGAGTGAGTCACTGAGTGAATCACTGAGTGAGTCACTGAGTGAGTGAGTGAGTGAATTTTCGTACCTGCGATTGTTATCAGTGAGGGTGACACCAGTTGGGGTAACCTTGAGGTTGACAATGGTCGTCTTGAGAGTGGGTGACTCTTCTAGGGCCAGTGACGCCGTCCGTTCCAGGGCCACTGGTCCCGTCAGAAGTTCGATACCCATTGTCTTCAGATAAAGAACGTTGAAGGCTGGAAACAAACCAGAAATTGAAAACAATTGAGGCCGGTCGATTGAATTGCGGAATTGATTTCAGACTCCAAGAGAACGGAAGGGAATTCAAATTATAAAAACTCAAAAACTTAATTCATTATTTATGTAGACGAATATTATTACTATTCATCATCGTCGTCGTTGTCATCATCATCGTGAATTACTGAGACCAGTCATTTGGTGGCGATGGGTACTAATAAATGATCTTCATTGTCCTCAGTCATTTGTGAAGTCCATTGCTCCTCTTAGTGTTAGTCCGAGTGATGTTATGTCCTCATTTATGTTGTCTATCCAGCGTAGTCTTGGTCTGCCTTTGTTTCGTTTTCCTTCGAATCTTGCATGTAGTTCGTCGTGTGGGATTCTGTCAACTGGCATTCTCTCTACATGCTACTACATGTATCATAAATTATTAACTAACAACTTCAATCTTGCTTGAGTTAGGCCACATGTTATAACATGCCGCGATTGTTTCATGTCATAATAGCGCTGCTTCTTGTCTTGTCTTCAACCATCCTCGATCCGAGGGTTGGTCGCTCCATGGACAAGTCTTCTCCACCTTTTTCTATCTTCCGTCTCCGTCAACAATCGATGAAAAGGCATATTCATCCATGTGCTGATGTTGTTAAGCCATCCCATTCTCGGTCTTCCCCGCGTCCTTGCTCCTGGTACAGTTCCCTGTATAATCTCCTTTTCCAGGCAGTTTCCCTGTTTCCTCATTAGATAGCGCTGCTTAGTAGTAAATTATAACTGAAGTAAGATTTTACAAGTAATGCTTGGTCAGAAGATGTACGTACGTATGAGCACTTGTTATAGCGCCCCTTCAAGATTTCTACTCAGAGGCGCTCCCGACTACAGCGCGGACACTGAATCGGAGTTTCACGCCGAAGCGCATGAGTAAGAAAGTGCGAGTGAAGGACTTGCCCAGGGTCCCTACGCGGCGGCTTGAGGTGGATTCGAACCCGGAACCCTCCGGCTCAAGGTACCGAGCATACCTCTGCACCACCGCGCCCCACGAGATAGTGGCGCAAAATAATGTGGTCGGAACCAGAAAAGACAATGGGTTGGTCGGAAAATGATAGGTATGGGGAAGTCTTCATAAAAAATATGGTCTAAAGTTTATTGTAAACGGATTGGTTAGATCTCAATTGGTTGAACCCTCGCCTTGCAATGCGGTGAGTACGGGTTCGATCCTCCTCCCATGAGACGGTTACTGTATTGTATCTAACAATTTATATAGCGCCTCTCGCAGTGCACACCAATCAGAGGCGCTCCCAGTGCGAAAGACCCAGAGAAAAGAAAGAGGTCTTCAGACAACGAAAAGAGGCACTTGGCCCACCAGTTAATAAACAGGAACGTGTCAAAGGAGGAAGCTGGTTCCACAGTGCAGGGCCAATGAAGGCAAAGGCTCGCGTTTTAGCCATAGCAGTTCTCGCTCGCGGGGCAAAGAGATCATGAGGTGATCATACTGTGTAGGGACCTTGAGTAAGTCCTTCACTCACAATTGCTCAGCGCCATCGATTGATGCTTCGTCACTAGATAGTGGCTCTTGATAAATACGTAATAATGCTGTAATCGATACATATTCTTGTTCTCCTTCTTACCGCAGTAAACCAGTTGATCGCTGATAGAAGATGATCGCTCGCTTGCCCAAGAGACTTCCTTCGGATTCACATCTAAGCAAATCGGAACATAATTAGTCATCATTAGCTTAGTCATGTCTGTGGGGCTGTGTAAGAGCGCTACATGAATTGTCAGATGCGTTTAAACGCGGACAATGTCTGTATCGTCATTGTCGTCAGCGTTCAGTCTTCATCTCACCTTCGCAATCATCGTCGTCATCTTTTCTTTTTCAGCTCATTGTAATCACCATAAATTCTCGTCATCGTCATAGTCATTGTCGTAATTTTTTTAACCCCCATTATCTTTACTGCGCTCTTTACTTGTGAGCCATCCGGCAGGGTTCTACAAGTCCCTCAAGTCTTTTTTTTAGTCGTGGCTGGGCCGGGAGCGTTTCTGAGTAGCTTCTTGAAGGGGTGCTATATAAATGCTCTGAATGAATGAATGAATTATCAGCATCTTTCTATTTCTCAACTCATCGTAATCATCACCATCATAATTATTACTATAATAAGCAAAACCTTCTTCATCAGCATTAGACAGCATAATCTCCACTATCAAAAGTCTTTCATCATTATCACTGTCATCTCTTTTTCCTTTACCTCATCGTCAGCATGTGGTATAATCATCACGTCCGTTAATTGTAATTGTAATTCGTAATCGAACATTTATATAGCGCCGCTCAGAAATCAGCAGCGCTCTCAGTGCCTGCGTCAGCGAACAAGAAAGTATTAAAGCATTTCTGGAACTATCTTACGACTTACCATACCTCATGACAATGACCGATTACACTACGATAATAAGCTTACAAAGTAGGCTAGTTCTAGTGCTTAACGACATCTTGACGGCGTCCTCCTCCTTTCTCCAGGCTTGGGACTGGCAACCAACCGAATGCGGCAGTGCTAGAATTCTAATTATTCTAACCGATTAGGAACCGATTGACTGACCGGAAGTTGGAAGGCGGAGTCTGCAGGGTAGCGATAGAGGAGTTATGGAATGTTGATAGATCAGTGCTGCTAAGCTTCCTGAAAAACATAAATAAATTCATGGAGTTTAGTCAATCAATCAATCAATCAATCAATCAATCAATCAATCAATCAATCAATCAATCAATCAATCAATCAATCAATCAATCAATCAATCAATCAATCAATCAATCAATCAATCAATCAATCAATCAATCAATCACCAATAATAACAATCGCTATTACAGTCACTCAAAAAAAGCGTTAGTACACAAACAATAACGATAACAATAACAACAACAACAACAAAACCAATAAAGAAACCGATAACAATAACACCAACGAAAACAATAACAATAAAATGATAACAATAACAGTAGCTATAAATTGCTTTACGATTTTCTTTAACGACTTACCTTTATAACTTACAATGCTAAATGACTTACCGAAGACGGATTCGTTCTTGTATCCCTTGAGACGAACGCCCGTTGGTGTTGGCTCTATGAGGAAGTGGCGGACAAGTTCGTCTGAAGCATCACCCTCAGGGTCTAAAATATCACCAACGCATCCAATCCAATCTAATCTAATATAATCTAATATAATCTAATCTAGCCTAGTCTAGTCTGGTCTGGTCTAGTCTAGTCTCAGTCCCGTCCAATCCAATCCAAGCAAATCTAATCTAATCTAATCTAATCTAATCTAATCTAATCTAATCTAATCTAATCTAATCTAATCTAATCTAATCTAATCTAATCTAATCTAATCTAATCTAATCTAATCTAATCTAATCTAATCTAACTAATCTAATCTGATATTTTATAATATGCCCTGTTGTTAAACAGTTCACAGTTCATTCTGAGTTTGAATGAAAGTAGGTTTAAAAATAGAACATAATTGAACATGACAAAACGGAAATGAAAAGACCACATGAGAATGTAATGGAACAGAACATGCAAGAATGAAATTGGATAGAATGGAATAGAATAGAACATAACGGATTATAATCGGATAGAAGATAATAGAATAGAATATGAAGGAGTGGAGTAGAATGGAATAGATCAGAATAGGATTGAATATAATAGCATAGAGAGCAGAATGGAATGGACTTGGACGGAATGGAATAGAATAATGCAGAACGGAATGGGATAGAAGATAATAGAATAGAGTATGACGGAGTGTAATGGAAGGAATAGATCAGAATACGATAGGAACTAATAGCATAGAGCAGAATAGAATGGACTTGGAGGGAATGGAATAGAATAAAGCGGAACGGACGATACTACAATGGAATAGGATGGAGTAGAATAGAATGGAATAGAATAGAGTGGAAAACTTTAGCAGATTAGAATGGAGTGGAATGTCAAGTTACAATTACAATTAAATAACAGATAAAAGCAAATGAGAGAAGCCTACATTTCTGCAGTTGAGCGTTGGCTGGAACCGTTGCTACTTTGACGGCCAAAGCAAATGATCCAGGATAAGTGTTGCTATCGCGGACAAGGAACGACCCAACAGCTCTCTCTTTCAATGTGTTGATGACTGTACAGGTAAGCACAACAAGCTTAGGTAAATACAGGTTAGATGCCAATCAGGTGTAAACCTAAGACTCGTCTATTTCAATTTGATTATCTCTTTAAAGACTGAATACAATACAGTGCGATGCGATGCAATACAATAAAATCCAAAACAATGCAATGCAATAGAACACAATAGAATATCATATACCACAACAAAAATAACAGGCAACACAGCATAATGCAATACATTCAATGCAGTACAATGCAGTACATACAATGCAATAATAATGCAATATAATTAAATACAGTAACCAGACGGAATGCTACCTTAGCCTATTGCGATATCTAGTGAATTTTGATGCTGGTACTAAAGAAGTCACCAGATTATATTAGATTCAGGTAAGCTAGTCTTCAGTTGTTATCGTCAGTCGAGAGGTCGGGGTTCAAATCCCTGTCAGGGCAGAAATTTAGTTCGAGATATTCTGCTCTGCGTGCGACCCCTAGCCAAATCAGCTTTAATGAGTACAGTCAGTACACTGACCGTACAGTGTCGGTGGGAAAATGAGACGGCGAGGGAGAGGACTGGCCACCTGCCCTCATATGCCAAGGCTGAGAAAATGAAGCCGCTAACAGTTCATACCCATGGCTGCCTCAAGGCTATAGTTTGAGGGATGATCATCTTCTCTTCTCCTCCTTCTTCGGGTAAGATAATATGGTAAGAAACGAGTTAAGGCAAGTTTTCTTCAAGCACGTGGCGGTATCTTCAAATGGTAAGAAAAGGAAGTTCCGATGAATTGCGGTTGATGTCGATAACTTACCTTCATCGCGGCTCAGGTGAGGCTTGTACCACATGTGTGACATGTCCTTAACGAAGTTGGCTGATGGCGGAATTGACATATCCACTGGGCCATCTGGAACGAGAAGTCAAAAGGCTACACAGCGTATTACAGTACAGGTCCATTGTATTGTAATACATTTCACCGTACCGCATTGCATTATCATGCAATGCATTTGTGATGTATTGTATTTATTGCACTGCATTTTACTCTTCATCATTTTCATCATCCTACTCCACTTCCTCCTCTTCCTCTTCCCATCTCCTGATCATTTTCTTCTGTATAAACTTCTTCCTCGTCCTCTTCCTCGTAATTCTTCTTCTTCTCTCTCTTCCTCTTCTTCTCCTCCTCCTTCTCATCATCTTTGTCTTCTCCTTCTTCTCCCCTCCTCCATCATTGTCTTCTCTTCTTCTTCTCCCGCCTACTCCCCCTCCCCCTCTTTTTCTTCTCCTTCCTCCTCTTCTCTCCTCCTCATCATCCTCATCCTTACCTTCTCCTTCTTCTTCTCCCTCTCCTCTTCCTTTCCTTTCCTCTCTTCCTCTTCCCTCTTTCTCCTCTTCCTCTTTCTTCTCCTCCTCTCCTCCTCTGCCTCTTCCTACTCCTCATTTCTTCCTCCTCTCCTTTCCTCGCCCTCCTCGCCCTCCTCCTCTCTTTTCTGCTCCTCCTCCTCCTCCTCCTCCTCCTCCTCAATTTGATCTTTCTCCGTGTAACCGTCACACCCATTGTGTAAATTCCTTTCCACACATACATACATCACAGTCCATTTTCGTTAACGATAACGATAACGAAAATGTTCGTTAACGAAAATAAAATGACTTCGTTAACGATAACTATAGTAACTATAACTTAAAAAATATCATTAACTATAACTATAAACTATAACGAAAATAACACTAACGAAAATTCATCTTTATTTTCGTTAATACAAAAAATAAAAATAGGAAGTGCAATATGACGATTCTGACATAAATGAGACTTCGAAAAATCGAATTTTCAGCGTGAAAATTTGTCAGTTACTTGGAAACTCGTGTATTCATGAAGCTGACTGTACCCATGCTTCAAAGGTTTTCATAGCTCTGAGTAAATTGTGAAACAGCGTATTAATACGCACAATTTTGCTTATAGACTTAATTATTGTAACTAAGTAGTAACTAAAATTAACTAAAATAAAAATCCATTAACTATAACTATAACTATAACTAAAAATAATACTAACTATAACTATAACTATAACTAAACCATAAAAACCATTAACTATAACTATAACTATAACTAAAATAAAATCTGTAAGGAAAATCACACTGTACATGCATACAACCTATGAAATCGAGAAACAAGGTCACGACCTCTGGATGAAGCGAGACTTCCAGCGCTCGATCGGTCAGCGTAGAAGCTCGGGGAGCTCTGTCCCTGATGAGTGGCATCCGTCCATCTCTGATTTCGGAAGACGTCAACGGTCAGCGGAGTCACGTGACAAAGGAAACCATAGCAACCGATTAACAGAGGAAACCATAGCAACCGATTAACAGAGGAAACCATAGCAACCGATTAACAGAGGAAACCGTAGCAACCGATTAACAGAGGAAACCATAGCAACCGATTAACAGAGTCAAAGGAAACCGTAGCAACCGATTAACAGCATCCGGGAGCAGTAGATGACGATGGGCTTAGGTCTTAAGAGAGATATAGGGAGGATTCTTTTGCTGTTCATTCATTCATTCATTCACTCATTCATCCACCCATTCATGCCTTCAATCATTCATTTGGTCGTTCGTTTGTTCATTCATTCATCCATTCATTTATTTACTCATTCACTCATCCATCCATCCACCCACTAATTAATCAATTAATTAATTAAGTCATTCATCTATTCATTTATTCACTCATTCATTCATTCGTTCATTTATTAATCCGTCATTCATCAGTCTATCTACTCATTCATTTATTCATTATCTCTATTCGTACATTGTTTGAAACCTTTAACGATTATCTATTACTTTGATTAGAAATTCCACATGTTTGCCTCGCGGGTGTGGCTCCTGTTTACTTACAGGAGCTGTGCTGCTCCACCCTGAGCGTCCAGCGCCGTGGTTCTCTCCGCTCCTCTAAGCAGGTTCTAATTCTTGTTCCCCGGTCATGTACCTCTATTATGCAGCGCCGTGCCTTTTCTGTTGCTGGCCCTGCAATCTGGAATGAGCTCCCTGTGGATCTACGCCTAATGCATAGAGCCCTTGCGGCCACTGTTCTTCTCTAACCTCAAGACTGTTCTCTTTAGCCTGGGTTGAGTCGGGAGCGCTTCTGAGTAGATAACCTTGAAGGGGCGCTATATAAATCTCTTAAATGAATGAATGAATGAATGAATGAATGAATAATCCTTCCCTGGGAGTCTCAGTTCTTCTAAATCTTTCTTCCTCGTTTTTCCTATGTCTGTCTGCATCTGTGTCTAAATCACTCTACCTCTGCATGTATGTCTCTCTCTCTGTCCTTGCCTCAGCCTTCATTAGTCCGCGTTCGTCTCTCTGCCTATTACCTGCCTCTTATCTGCCTCTCTGTCTCTGTTTCTGTCTCTCTGTCTCTGTTTCTGTCTCTCTGTCTGTCTGTCTCTCTCTTTTTCTCCCATCTACGTATCCATACGTCCATATGTTTGTCGTCTTGGGCAGCTCAGTACCTTTCCTATCTCTTTAATCAGACGTCGCAATCACGTTGACCCTTTAACCCCTCACCTCTGCAACTGACCCTGTAGATGCCACAGGCCAATGAGTCAGACACGCGACAAGAAACTTGACAAGAAACTTGGCAGAGTTTCTGGGAAACATCATCCTCACTGTTGAACACATAGCCCTAGGCCACCAAATTCCCTTGCCTACACGCCCAGGCCTACACCTCAGGCCTACACGTCTAGGCCTTAGATCTACTTAGGCTGTTTGTAATAATTTTTATTCATTTATTTATTTGATAAATGGCCTGTTAATCGCAACAGTTAGTGAACAATTTATTCTGGGCCTGAAGAAGAAAAGTAGGCTTTACAATAGAAATAACGGAAATAAATAATAATAAAACTGGAAAAAACCATATAACAGAACAGAATAGAACAAACTAGAATGGACTGGAGTAGAGTAGATCAGAATAGAATGGAGTAAAAGAGAATGGATCAGAGTAGAATGGAATGGAATGGAATACAATAGAATAGAAAGGAATTGAATAGAATGGATGGCATACAATGGAATGGATAAGAGTAGAATTGAATAGAATATAGTGAACTGAATGAAATAGAATGGAAAAAATTGAATAGAATGCAATAGAATATAATGCAAGTGAATAGAATATAATGCAAGTGAATAGAATATAACGCAATTGAATACAGTATAATGGAACATAATGGAATAGAATAGAATGGTACATGCTTTTGAAATTCAACAAGATGAATAAAATGCAATAGAACAGAACAGAACAGACTAGAATACCTTCCAACAGAGGACACCATGCTCATGTTGTTCCTGTCTGCCTTCGCTTGCTGGATCCAGTAGGACTCTGGTGATATTCCTCCACCAATCCTCGTTCCATCCAATGGTGACGTCTGGATTGCTCTGGGCTGATTCGCGAGGTTCTGGACTCCGACGAAGGACGACGATTCAAAGCTGCTCTGAGGAGTGGCAGAGGAATGCTGAAGGAGGTAGCGCTGATCCTTCGAGGTAGCGTCAGCGCCCAAGGTCAAGGGCCCGTTGGAACAGAGGTCACCGGAAGTAGAGGACTTGTTGACCGTTGCATAAACAGGATAGTTCATCTGGGAGTGGTTTTGAGGTCCTGAGGATGTGATCCAGCTGGAATGGATGGCGTTATTAGAACTCTCGCCGAATGTTGGATGCAAAATCTCCATTGTGCACATTTGGCTCTTAGGTGTTCCTCCGGTAGGTGAGAGGGGCTCGGATTCCTGCCTCTGTATCACGTTGCTGGGCGACTGGAACCTGGATGTTGGAGCACCATCTGTGAAATCTCTCTGGTTCTGTGAGGAAGCCAGCTGGAACGGATGGGCCCCAGAGGAAGCTTGCATTCCGCGAGGTGGAAAAGGAGAGGTGGAAGAATGGAAGCTTTGGGAAGAGGGAGTGTTGCCTTTTAGCGGCTGGAATGCCTGGTTGTCTGGAGAACCAAAATGTCGGATAATTGGTTGGACAACTGGTTGTACGTACTGATGCGAATTCACCGTTTCGTAATATTGCTCTTCTTGTCGCTGTGGTGGTTGCTTCTGAAATTGAGATCGGTTGTCTCTTGGCACCATCTGGACAATCGGTTGCACATCCTGTGTTGGCTGTTCCACGAGAATTACATGTTGCAACGGTTGCCCTTGCAGTTGTGGCTGTTGCACGTGTTGCTGTTGTTCGTAACTAGTTCGCTGTTGTGCGAACTGTTGCTGGTATGGTACATCATGTTGCCGGCTCGAACGGTTGTCCTGCAACTTGAAGGGTTGCAACTGTAGTAGCTGTTGCTCCTGTTGTCTATCTTGCTGACGGAGCAACTGCTGTGGTTGTATGTCTGTTATCTTCGTTCCAATTTGCGCCAGTTGCTGTTGCAATTGTTGCTGCTGCTGTAGCAGTTGTAGCTGTTGTCGCTCCAGTTCTTTCATCTGTTGCTGAATCTTTAGCTGTTGCTGAGCCTGTTGCGCGTTCGGCAACTGGTCCACGCCCTTATAGCCGTGGATGGTGTTCAGCTGTCCAGGACCTAGTTGATTCGCGAGGTTCTCTGACCTTCTGGGTCCATCCTCCGAGGTCTGATTGTGCTGGATCGTCTGGTACTGCCGTACCACCTGGAAGTCCTTGCTAACCGGTGCGGTTCTGTCATTGCGGGACTCCGGTTGGCTACGGAAGATGTCCGTGGACGAGTGGTGATTCTGCCAGTTCCTTATCCCTGCGTAGTCTCCAGGTTGATCCATGGCATTGAGTTCTGCGTACCTCTGGTGTTGGCGAGGTTCTTGTTGTTGTTCGTATTGTCGCTGTTGTTCAGGGTGTCCTTGTCTCAGTGAGGAAGTGTAGACCGGACCTCCAAGAGTTCTTGACTGGGCCGCATCCGAACCGATGGACCTCGAAGTTCCATGGTTCCTGTAGACATCGTAAGAGGTATCCCGAGGGCGAATATCAGAATGGATATTCTCCACTACGCTCCCTGCCGGAAGTGAAACCCCCGGCCGGATCGCCTGCTCCACGACGATCTCGTCATCGCCCGCTTTGGACCGGACGTCACGTGATACGGAAGGACTTCCGGTTCCGGTGTTGAACAGCGGAGGCGTCTCGCTGGGTCGCGTCGAATGACCTCCGGTGGAGAAGCGCGTCAGGGTGGATATTGAGGAATGAACTGGAGTCGGGGGAGTTATGGCAAGTGCTGGAACGTTTGACGAAGCCTTGCGGTTGTCTAATAAATTCATACAGTTTAATTAGATTGAATTTTATTAGACAGATTAATTTCTTTGACTAATTAATTTAATGAGTAGTTAATAGTTATAATAATAAATAAAACTGGGCTGAACTGGGTTGAACTGGAATTAACTGGATTGAACTGGATTGAACAGGATTGAACTGGACTGAACTGGATTTAACTGGATATAACTGGATTGAAATGGACTGAACTGGATTTAACTGGACTGAACTGGATTTAACTGGATTTAACTGGATTGAAATGGACTGAACTGGATTTAACTGGATTGAAATGGACTTAACTGGATTGAACTGAACTGAACTGGATTGAGCTGGTATAGAATAGACGTTTCTGAAATGAACCAGAACGGATTGGACTCTAATTAGACTGGAGTGGAATTTGGCGCAATATGCTAGACTAGAATAGAACAGAACAGAACAGAATTGACCAGATTACTTAAAGCAATCTATTACCCTACCTTACATTGCCTTAGTGCACTGAAATCAGTTGCCGTGACTGCATGCAATATCAAACTAGAGGGAATATGAACTACCCATTGTTGCATCTAACGTGATCAAACGTGGCTCTGAACCGATTTAGTAGGAATATTCAAGGGGCGCTATATAAATTCTTATTGATAAATTGATCAGACCAGAACATAGATGGATCACCGACCTATGGATTGAACCGAATATGGTTTTCCAGATCTATCCGGTGATTCCAGTGGTTGAACTCCTGGACCGATTGGTCTAAGCGTGATCTCCTCTTCCTCTTCGTCCTGTATCACAGAAGAAGTGGAAAAATCACGTATTATACATCTCGTGTATCCATTGTGACATACATAAAACAAAAGCAGTCTCTAGCACAGAGGTGTCAACACTTTTTAATAGTGGGCCAGTGGCTACACTTTCCAGCAAGTGGCAGAGCCAGATTAACACGTAAGCGAACTAAGCCATGGCTTAGGGTCCACAACGTTTTGAGGGCCCCAAATATCAAGAAAAATTAAATCATACTGCACCAAGAATTGACAATATGACAATGGCAAATGCACGTGGCAATATTTAGCCAATATTGCATTATAAAAAATCGTTTACGTACGGTTCGAAATTTGTGTTCAAAGACTTTTGCTTGGATTTTGGGGTTATGACCCCGGATGTCTTAACCCGTCTCTAGACTGTAGGCTCCCCGAAAGACTGAATACGGCCCTGGGTCAGAGTGCCGAAGGCGCCTGAGCGAAATGGGGGTAGAGGTCTGGAATGGGGATAGATGAACCAGATTTTCTGCGAAACTAAATCTTAAAAATGTCAGCAACAACATTAAATTAATAGAAGGATAAAACTTAATGCTTTATCGATCACTAAAGATTGACTAATAAAAGATCTAGCAATAGACAAAACAATAATGAAGAATTGGAACCTGAACAATAGAGACTTTTACCTGACGTCTTTTTGCGTTCGCTCCCGTCAGTTGGCGCCTACTTGAGCTCAGACCACCTACAGAGCAGAATAAGAATAATCAACATCATCCGTATCACCACCTCCATCACCTTAATCGTCATCACTGTCATCGCCTTTGTCATCAACATCATTCCTCGTCATCATCAAGATTACTATCAGCATCATATCATCACCATCATCATCATGATGATGATGATCATGATGATAATCGTCATGATAATCATCATCATCATCATCATCATCATCATCATCATCATCATCAATCATCATCATCGTTGGAATCATCATCATCGTCTTTTGGCGGTCACTCCCATCACTTGGCGCCGACTTCAGCTCAACCAACAGCAACAACAACATCAACATCATCATGAGTATCAGCAGCTTCACCAACAGCAAAAACACACCGTAACCATTATCATCACCATCCCCTTCTCATTATCATCATTGTTATCATCATCATCGTCATCATCCTCTTCTTCATTATCATCGTCATGATCATCATCATCATCGTCGTCGTCTTCGTCGTCTTCATTACTATCATCATCATCGTCATCATCAAAATGACTATCAGCATCAACATCATCATCATTATCATCATACATCATTATCATCACAACCACGACCTCATCATCATTAGCATCAACACCAACAAACCCACCTGGAGAAGTTCCACCACCCGACTGGTTGAACCTTTCTTCCGATGGCCGAAGTGTCCTGGAGGAGTACGAAGCTTGTCCCACGGATGACCTCTCCACTGACGAATTCCCCTGAAGGCGGGTTCCCCTGGGGAGGGTCTGATAGGCACGCGTTCCCCTCTGACCCAGCAGACCCTCATCAGCTGTTCCCGAACCCCAGCTCCTCATGGTGCTTCCCTTTCTCTGAAGACTCGGTCCAAACTTCGAGTAGCTGACATCGTAGTCATCCGCGTTCACCCCGATGTTATCCATCGACCTGGCCCGATATCTCAAGTCCGACTCCGAGGTCCCACGCCTGGGGCTGGACTGCGAGGCCCTCAGCTCGGTCAGCAGTCTCTGCTCGACCTCGGAGCTCTGCCGACTCATCCGGTCTTCTACGTTCAGTCGATGGTTGCTGAGGTTCTGCTGGGCTCGCTTCGAGGTCAGCTTCTCCCGCTGCGTCTCCAGCCAGTTCCACGAGTCCTCGGAGTCCGAGACGTAGCCGCGCTGCGATCCGACGTTCCTCGAGACCGTTCCATCTCCTCCGACGCTGGTCAGGGTGTTTCGTTGTCTTCCAAACGTACCGCTACCGCTTCGGCTGCGGGAAATCGGTTCCTGATCCTGGTAAAGAAACTCCTTCCAGTTGTCCGCCGCTGCCACTTTCTCCGAGGGTGTGGCGCTGAATATGAACTTCTGGAAGGAATCCTCCCAGCTGGTCAGTCCTCCATCGTCCAGGTCTGACATTCCCCTGATCCTCCCAGCATTCGTGCTCGCAGGAGACCTCAACATCGAAGAAGACCTCGGCTGCTCAGGTCCCTGGATTGTCGAAGTGGTACTAGAAAAATGGTAGGTCTTCGTTGGGGAACTTGAGGTCGTCGAGCCGAGAGGCGTGACCCTGGATGGTGTTGTCCATGTGGGATGAAGTGTGGAACTTCTCATCGTGGCAAAGACATTGTTGTCTGTTGTGCTGTGTTGACGCGGTGTTCCACTGTCTATGATCTCCCCGGATCTTGCCGTAGTTAAACCTCGCTTCGACCAGTAGTCTATAATCATAGACAAGACGACAATGAGATTAGATGAGATTAGATTATTAGATGGGCAGATTAGATTTGACAATGTAATTGATTAGATTAGAATAGATTAGATTTGTTGAAGCTAGGTTAGTTTAGGTTAGGTGAGATTAGATTAAGTGAGTGGGTTACCATAGGTTAGTTTAGATTAGATTAACTACTAAATTAGCTTAAGATTAGATTAGATTAGATTAGGTGAGATTAGGTTAGCATAGGTTAGGTTAGATTGTAATTCATAATTAAATTTGATTAGATTAAATAAGTTTAATTATATTTTTATTAGAATAGACTAAAGTAGACCAGAGACGGTATGATTAGATTAGAATTCTATCAAAATAGGCTAGAACAGAATAGACAGGAATAGACTGCATGTAGACTAGAGAAGACATTAATACATTGAAAATAAAACAGTATAATATAGGAGAATGGACCAGACTATAATATGATGTAATAAACTACAATGCAGTAGAATAGGCTAGAACAGAATAGACAGGAATAGACTAGACTAGAGAAGCAAGAATACATTGAAAAATAATCAAATAGAATATATCAGAATGGACTAGAGCATTATAGAACATAACAGAACGCAATTGAATAGAGCATGAGAGAATAGAACACAGTAGAATAAAACATGAAAGAATATACCAGAATTGCGCAGAATAGAATTACACAGAATGGAATAGAAAGGAATACAACAGAATGGAATAGAACATAATAGAATATGCTGGAATTGTACAGAATAGGCTACTAGAACGGAATAGTAACAAAACTGAATCGAACATAATAGAATAGAATATGCCACAATAGAATAGACTACAATACAATAGAATAGAATACGTCAGACAAGATTAGATTATATTGATGTCGCTAGATAACAGTTCTCCTACCATCTCCGCTGTTTCTTGGCGTCAGAGAATTGCGAGGACTCGCTGGCAGATTCCTCTTGACGACCAGAGACTCCTTCCTGTCCACCTGTCCTCCTCTGGATCCTCCTGCTGCTCTGTAGTACGTGGGAGGTTCATCGAAGACTGGAAGAGATGAGGTTCTCCGATGGTGGCCAACAGAGGAATAGAAAGTCGTCATTTCTAAAGAATAAATAAATAAATAGAGAAATGAAAATTATCAGACGGAAGGATGGATGGGATAAATAATAGAAGGATAGATAGATAGATGGATGGATGTATGGACGGATGGATACACGGATAGATGGATAGATGGATGGAGGAATGGACGGATGGATTGATGGATGTATGGATGAATGGCAGAAATAGAAGAAGGATGGATGGATGGATTGATGGAAGGTATGGGTGGATAGATGGATAGAAGGTATGGGTTGATGGGTGAGTGGATGGGTTTGGATGGGTGGGCAGTTTGGGTGGGTGGGTGGATGCATGCATGCATGGGTGGATGGATGCATGGATGGATGAAAGGATGGATAGATGGAGAAAAAATAGAACGATGGATGGAAGGAAAGTATGGGTTGATGGGTGAGTGGGTGGGTTTGGGTTGATGGAGTGATGGATGGATGGACGGACGGACGAACAGATTGACGAACGAATGGATGGATGAGCGGATGTATGGATGAATGGAGGGTATGATGTTAATGATGCATTAATGGACAAATCAATCAATCAAACCGTTTCACAAACCGCACAGGACTCCACAAGATGTAAATCCAAAGTAATATATTATCGAATTTACTTAGCGCCACTACGTTCTGCACAATCCACGTTTCTTACCACCTGAGAATGTACCAACGTTGTGGACGATAACAGCAATATACAAATACACACCAGCACAAAGGGGAACCTGTCATACGTCGAAATAAAACGGGCTCTAGCCTCGCAGTAAACTATTTCCCAACAATAGCTGCCGTAACTCGTAAATGCTCCACCATTGTTCAAAATGCTGCAGTGTTACCGAGGCTGACGTTGCACAGTGGGCCATATTGTTTGGGGCTTTCTGCGCCTCGGTTGGCGGAGGTGTGTAGCGAGTTCGGGCCACTGCTTTGAGAGAAGGTCTTTCCACGGTTCGATAGCGCTAAAGAAATCAGGTGATAAAGCGAGAAGTCAGGGTCTGTAGGTCTATGTGGCTGTCTAAGTGTGTCTCTGTCTGTGTGTCCGTTTGTCTGTCTGTCTGTGTGTCATTTCATGTGTCTGTCTGTTTCTATGTGTCTGTCTGTCTGCCTCTTTTTCTGACTATGTGTCTCTCTGTCTATCTATGCTTCTGTCAGTGTTTTTATCTGTCTGTATCTTTCTATGTGTCTGTCTTTCTAAAGTCATGTATATCTCATGATCACGTTGCATTAAAGTCAAACTGAGACAGTCTATCCATTCCATCCATCCTTTCTGAATATCTGTCATCCATCCATCCATCCATCCATCCATCCATCCATCCATCCATCCATCCATTCATCCATCCATCCATCCATCCATCCATCCATCCATCCATCCATCCATCCATCCACCAATCCATCCATCCATCCATCCATCCATCCATCCATCCATTCATCCGTTCATTCCACCTCTCTTTCTGATCGCGCCTTTATCTCTTTTAATTCCTGCCTCTGTATCTCTTCCTACCTCTGCCCCTGTTTATTTCTCTCTCTTTCTGTCTCTCTCTCTCTTTTTGTCTGTCTGTCTGTCTGTCTCTCTCTCTGTCTCTCTCTCTCCGTCTCTCTGTTTCTCTGTCTGTCTGTCTCTCTCTTTGCCCCTTCCCCAATATCCGCCACTGCGTCTAATTTGCATTTAAACCTTTGAAACTCCATCGAAAATGAATTCAAATAACTCCGCGTCGTGCATATAATTATCAACAGTCTCTAATTCAATCGTTGCATCAAATTGCGTACAAAGACGTGCACACAACGTACACAAGGTGCACAAACTGTATAAAAAAGTATATACGGCCTGCATAAACAGTTGCCTAATTACACTTCGTTTAGTAGCTTAGAAGGTCAACGGAAAGGTTTTCGTAGGCGAGAACTTATACGTCTCAAACACTTGGTAACAATTTTTATCACACCGGAGTTTGGCTGGGAGCGCCTATAGGTAATTATCTTGGAGAGGCGCTTAAGAGTGCCTTGAAGTAATTAATTAATTAATGAACGATTGGGCAATCTATCGTTTTAGCGTTCTCAATTATTCGCCCATTGTAGCATTATTATTTTCGTCGATCCAACTTCTATTTAGGCAAGAATCCTTTTCATCAATCCAGCTTCTATTTAGGCAAGAATTATTTTTCATCAATCCAACTTCTGTTTAAGTAGGCCTATTTTACATCAATCCAACTTCTATTTTAACAACAATTACTTTTCATCAATCTAACTTCTATTTAAGCAAGAATCTTTTCATCCATCCCACTTCTATTTCAGCAAAAAGATTTTCATCAATTCGACTTTTATTTAGCAAGAATTAGTTTCGTCAATCCAACTTGTGTTCGACCAACGCTAAAACCCATACAATGGCGAATAATTTAGAATGCTAAAATGATAGACTACCAACGAATGAATGAAAATATATGAACACAAAAGATCGTTTGTTTAAATCTTCGCATTGGCTTTCTGTTCAGCATAAGATGCTGCTTAGTTGGCCTTGCACAATTATACTTAGAATCAGTTTTTATTCCCCAGACTTATCATTATTCAACGAGGTCATCTGATTATCTTCAAACCTAAGTCAAGAAATGTTCTTGATGAACGAGCTTTTCAGTTGCCTTACGCCCTAGTTTTTGGAACTCCCTCCCTCGATCTGTCTGCTTAATATCTTTCTCCCTGTATCTAATTATTATTGCAAGTTGTTAATTATCAGCTGCCTATCCATGCTGTAACTATCAACATGTAATTGGTGTAGGCCTAGGCCTAAAAACGTAACAAAATGGCGCAATAACATCTATGTTGTTGTTTTCTTAGAATGGTGGAAGTGGTGTTGATGATCATTCTAATTATTCAGAAAGTGACATGGAAAAGTTTCGAGGCAAGCTTAAATAGAGAAACAGACAAACAGACGGACAGACAGACAGACAGACAGACAGACAGACAAAGAAACAAAACGCGATACAGCCAGCAATCTTAGACAAGACTCTCAAATGAGCGGAACATAAATCTCCCACAATACATTGCCTTGGTACGCACTCCTTAAACACACATTCGCACACACACATTAAAGACTACACACACATACACACAAACAGACAGACAGACGGAAGGACGGAAGCAAACAGACAGACAGATAGAGAGACAGAGAGACAGAGAGACAAGAGAAAGACACAGACAAACAGACGCAAGCAAACAGAGACAGAGAGACACAGACAGAGACATAGTGAGACAGAGAGACAGACAGTGACAAACACGTGACAGAGAGAGACAGACACACAAACACACACACACACAAACAAACGCAAGCAAACAGAGAGAGAGACAGACAGACAGTCAGACAGACAGAGACAGAGAGACAGAGACGCAGAGAGTGACACAGAGTAACAGAGAGAGACAGAGACACAGACATACACAAACACACACACACACAGACAGACACACACAGACACAAACACACACACACAAACACACCCACACACACACAAACACACACACACCACACGCTTACCTGCGCTGAACAGACCCTCTCACTGTTAACATCGCCTGTTACGTACATACATCATCAGCCTGTCCCAATGGAATGCAGCTCCACAAATGCCTTTGTGTGGGCCTGTTATGTCGAGGGCCTGTGTGAACTGAAAGGCCTGAAGGTAGACCTCTAAGGCCTACACTGAACTAAACGGGGACCAGCGAGGGAGAGACAGACAGACAGACAGACAGACAGACAGATAGACAGAGAGACAGCGAGGGAGGCAATAACAAGGGACTCGTTTAACGCGGCAGCCATGGCTAAACCAGAGTACTGAAAAGCTTCGGAAACTTTTACTGCCGTAAATGACCCATCGGTTAAATGAACTGCTATTAGATGCAGTGCATCTGTTATAGTTGTTATGCATGTGGGTATATATCCATCTATGTATGCTACTGTACACACTAACGTTCAGCTTCATCCGTAGGTATACACGCTAGTAGAAATAAACACATTTTCATTTCATTCATTCATTTCAGATATTTATATAGCGCCCCTTCAAGATTTCTACTCAGAGGCGCTCCCGACTAGGGGGCGCGGAGGCACTGAGTCGGAGTTTCACGAAATGAAGCGCATGAGCAATTAAAAAGTGAAGGACTATGCACAGGGTCAGGGGCGCTGGCGGCGGGGGGAGGTGGATTCGACAATGCAACCCTACGGCTGCAAGGCACCGAACATACCCCTACACCACCGCGCCCCATACATGAATACACACGTGCATATAGATTTCACATACATTGCATATACACACATGCTCACATACACCCTCCAAACGCCACTCGACCTAAACGATACCCGCCTTAACATCTGCTCTGCCCTCTCTGATCGCCCTTCCAGCCCGGACTAAGACCTCCCTCGGACTATTCTTTTGGAAACATCCTTTCACAACAGACGCAGCGCTCGTAAATAAGCTGGTGCCATAACTGCTACATCTAGAACGAGTGACGCTTTAGAAGTTTGGAGATTACGATTACGATTACATACACAAATGCGTACATACAAGCACGTACATACTAGAGGTCTGCGGGTAGAGCATTTTTGCTACCCGACCCGTACCCGTAACACGGGACCGCTACCCGTACCCGTACCCGACCCGTGGTCAAAATTACTACCCAACCCGACCCGTACCCGCGGGTATACCCGTACCCGTACCGTACAAAGCTACGTAATTAGCCTAATAGGAATTTCCGTAATCCGAGCCTCTAACAGTCCAATAGTCTCACAAAGCATGTAGCAGTAATAATAATAGTCTGATGGTGATGATCACAGTAATGATAATATTGAATAATAATAATAATAATAATAATAATAATAATAATAATAATAATAATAATCTTAAGCATAATCATAATGAGAATCATGATGATGAGAGTGACCGTGTTTCATGGATAATCGTCCTGCCCAACTGAATTTCTTAATGTTCGGAGCATGGCTTTTCAGATTTATGGCCCAAAATGAAACGTTTTACCAATATTGGTGCAATATCAGAAGGTCATAGTAACACCTGATGCAGCTATGTCATCCACCATGATTTTATGCCAGAAAAACTCAGAATTAACAATATTATCGTCGAACTTTCGCACTTCCACGGACCTGTTACATAAGGTTCTTTTCTGTTTCTTTTTTTTTACTTACAGATGTCACGTTGCAAGTACCGCCATCAATAGTAAGTCTGACTCACCATTACAAGTAGCCCCAAAACTTCAGTTCGGTACGGGTAAAACCGGGTATACCCGTACCCGTAAAACTCCTACCCGTACCCTACCCGACCCGTAAAATGTCTACCCGACCCGTACCCGACCCGCGGGTTTGGGGTAA
>JACEVL010002450.1:90000-146018 GCA_020284085.1 Aporrectodea caliginosa
CCAACGCCAACACTAATATTAGCACCAACATTAGCACCAACATTAACACCAACATTAACACCAACATTAACAGCATTATTAACACCAACATTAACACCAACATTAATAACATTATTAACACCAACATTAACACCAACATTAACAACATTATTTACACCAACATTAACACCAACATTAACAACACTATTAACACCAACATTAACACCAACATTAACAACATTATTTACACCAACATTAACACCAACATTAACAACACTATTAACACCAAAATTAACACCAACATTAACACCAATATTAACACCAGCATTAACACCACCATTAACATTCAGACACAAAAAACGTCGGCCACACCTCCCACCTCCCCCAACGAACCTCTGGCGAGAGCTTCGGCTGCCGGAACAACATGGTAAGGATTCGTGGTCGGCCCAACTAGAGTCGATCCCGTCCAAATCATCTGGAACGGCTTCAAGTAGTTGGGCGACTCCACACCCAGTGGCTGCGCCTCGCTCAACTGATGCGCTAGAAAGTTAGCGGCTTTTACGCTCGACCCCGTAGAAACGACCGTTCGCTCCACGATGTCTTTCTTGAAGTGTCGCCATTTTATCTGAAGTCGGTATGTGTACACAATAGAATAGAATAGAATAGAATGGGATAGAATAAAATGGAATGGAATGGATTGGAATGGAATAGCATAGAATAGAATAGAATAGAATGGAATGTAATGGAATGGACTAGAATGGAATGGAATGGAATAGAATAGAAGAGAATGAAGAAGAATAGAATAGAGAAGAATAGAATAGAATGGAATAGAATAGAATAGAAGAGAATTAAAAAGAATAGAATTGCATAGAATGAGATAGAATAGAATAGAATATTCTTTATTGTCAGACAGGTTTTAAACCGCATTTTGACTAACATGAAAGTTAGGATTGCTTTCTCTATTTCTGGATTGGACTATTTATGCATTCTATAAATTGTTTGTTCACATGTTATTTATATTTGTTGAGTGTATGTATGCATGTATATATGTACGTATTTCAGTATGTATGTATGTATGTATGTATGTATGTATGTATGTATGTATGTATGTATGTATGTATGTATGTATGTATGTATGTATGTATGTATGTATGTATGAGCACTTGTTATAGCGCCCTTCAAGATTTCTACTCAGAGGCGCTCCCGACTACAGCGCGGACACTGAATCGGAGTTTCACGCCGAAGCGCATGAGCAATTGCGAGTGAAGGACTTGCCCAGGGTCCCTACGCGGCGGCTTGAGGTGGATTCGAACCCGCAACACTCCGGCTGCAAGGCACCGAACATACCCCTACACCACCGCGCCCCACAAATGTATGTATGTATGGTCGGGAGGAATGTTAAGGATAAGGGAAGGTAAGGTAGTACATGTATGCCTACATGTGCATGGGTACATGTGCTTGTATGTATATGTGTGTTTTTGTATATGCATGTATGTAGGTGTGCATGTATAACCATATCCATAAAATAAATGTATACATGTATGTATGTATTTATGCATTTATGAATGTATGTATGTGTATACATATATATGTATGTATGTATGAATGTATGCATGTATGTATGTATTTATGCATTTATGAATGTATGTATGTGTGTATATATATGTATGTATGAATGAATGTATGCATGTATGTATGAATCTGTGTGCATCTTATTTAAGTGCGCATTTAACAGGACACTCAATGTTGCACATTTTACATGTACTACCCCACAAGACATTAGATGAGCTGACCTTGTCGTCGAGTTATAGTTATCGTTAACGAAATCATTTCATTTTCGTTAACGAACATTATCGTTACCGTTATCGTTAACGAGAATCACACTGGATGAGGTGAGCTGACCTTGTCGTCGAGCCAGCGACAGATATCGTCGTTCTCGTGGTAGGACCTGACTGCCGCCCTCAGAGCCGCGTCCTTGACGCCGAGCAGGAGCACAAGGTCCCGGAAGCCGCTGCAGGACAGGCGGATGATCCGACAACCTCGGCTGATGACGTAGAGACGGTCCTTCGTCTCAAGGTAACGCTTGGCGTCCGGCAGGGCGTTCTCCAGGCCCTGGGTAAGTTAAGGTAAAGGTAAAGGAAAAAGCAAAGGTAACGGCAAAAGTAAAGGCAAAACCAGAGGTAAAGGCAAAGGTACTGGCAAAGGTAAAGGTAAGGGTAAAGACAAAATCAAAGGTAAAGGCAAAGGTAAATGCAAAAGCAAAGGGAAGGGTAACGGGAATGGTAAAGGTAAAGTCAAAGATAAGGGAAAGACAAAGGCAAAGGTAAGTTTAAAGGCAAAACCAAAGGTAAAGGCAAAAGTAAAGGCAAAACCAGAGGTAAAGGTAAAAGCAAAAGCAAAGGGAAGGGTAACGGGAATGGCAAAGGTAAAGTCAAAGATAAGGGAAAGACAAAGGCAAAGGTAAATTTAAAGGCAAAAGCAAAGGTAAAGGCAAAAGCAAAGGTAAAGGCAAAAGCAAAGGCAGAAGCAAATGCATGGGCAGAGACGTAAAGGTAAAGGTGAAGGTAAAGGTAAATGTAAAGATAAAGGCAAAGGTATAGGCAAAGGCAAAGGGCTTGTAATTAAGTCTCGATCAATGAGCAGCTTAACTTACGAAGCAGTCGCCTTCGCCGAGAACACCGACTTTGATGAAGTAGAGAGGACGCCGACCTCTGTGAAGTATTGTCTGCCTAGAGATGCAGAAAGAAAGGACGAATTCTTATAAGGATAGGTAAATGCAAGGGTAAAAGTAACGGCAAATGTCAGGGTACTGGTAAATGCAAGGTAAATTCAGAGGCAAAAGTAGCGGTAATTATATATATATATATATATATATATATATATTATATATTCGTTTAATTGAATTCAACTGCTGACATACCGCAGCCATTTACACGAGAGAACAAATGTCTAGAAAGTTAATAAAAATAAATCATATAAAATCAAATAAACAAACAGTTAAAGAATTGATCGGTCATAGTCAGAAAGTGGGGGTCATGTTCAAGTGTCTGTAAAAGTACAGGCAAATGCAAAGGTACATGCAAAGGTAACAGTAACGGTAAATGTCAGAGTACGGGTAAATGCAAAGGTTAAAGTAACGGTAAACGTTAAATTACAGATAAATACAAAGGTAAACATTTATACAAAGGAGACAATAGATTTCAATGTGAAAGTTATCAGCAAAGGTAAAACTAAAGTTGCACGATAACAAAAGGCACGGCAAAGGTAAATGCTACAGATGAAAGCGACGGTAAAAGCCGATAACACTTACCTTCGTACTTTCTGTTGAGCGTCGATACCAGGCAGCGACAAATACTCCTGACTGCCTCCAACACACTCTGCGTAACCCTCGCGATCAAAGTCCAGACGCTGATGGGAGAACACAGATTTAGACAGACGGTAAAAGTGACGGTAACGGTAAGAGTTACGGTAAAGGTAACGGTAAAATTAACGGTAAAATTGAATGTAAGAGTAAAAGTTAGGGTAAATACCACTAGCAATTAAAATAACATTGTCAGCCAATGGGGAAGACTAAATAAGCTGTCCCAGCTTCATCTCCCCATGAGTCGTTTGAAACCTCACTCGCAACAGTTAAATTACCTGGTTTTTGCTCACATATTGATAAATCTCTAACATGCTGTTAGTTAATTTAGTTGTTTTATTTGATTGCTGTGTATGTACTTGTGATTTTGAATGCAAATGATTCAATAAACTCAAACTCAACTCAACTCAACTCAAATACCACTGGCAACAGAAATAATAATTATTTCGTTTATTATTTCAAACTGACACACCGCATTATGATTACAATTCATAGTATGAACGGATGATCACAAGTTATTACAGGAGTCGAATTTAACCGCTTGGCAGCCATGCAAGGCGTCCATCACGTCCTACTGTTCATGTTACGTACGCCATCTAGCAAATGAACGGCTTGAGTCGACCTTTGGAAGGGTTGCGGGAAGCGATCCCGCGTCCATGCTGATCCTCTGCTCTTCATGCCGGAGTGCTACCATTACCCCAAAGGCCCAAACCCCTCCCCAAGACCTTAAATGAGCTGAGATGACTTTAAATGAAGCTATAAGGTGAGTTTAAAAATACAGAAGATGAGCTGCCATACAGTTAAATTCACTCCTGTAATAACTTGTGACCATCAATTCATGCTAAGAATAATTGTAAGCATAGGGGAGACCGGGGTCGAAAGTAACACGGGTTGAATGTAACAACCATCGCAGCGCCGTTACTGGAGAGCAGGGAACCAGCTTATACTGATCTAAAGGTAGATCAAGTCGACAAATCATCGTGAACAAATTTCTGAGCAGAATTCATAAAAATAGATTTTTTATAAATCAAACAAAATTTTTGTGCACAAAAGTGATTCTCAGCTTTTTTTCTTATTTTTCTCATGGGTCCCTGTATTCAGGTTTTACATTCTCACTGATTGCCATAATGAGAAGAGTTGTCATTCAAGCAGCGTCTGTGTGAACGATATTGTCGGAAGTTGATGGGTTCCAAGGATATGAAATAAAAACTAGATTCATGTACCAGCGGGGTTGGTTGTAACAAATCAGCTGGGGTTAGTTGTAACATGTTACAACCTGCCCCAATGTATGTTACAACAAGCCCCAGTGGATCTTTAAGCCGGATCCATTTTAACTGATAATATTAGCCTATACCCTATTGACAGGCCTATGATTGTGGGTTTATAAAAAATTGTAGGCCTATTTATTGCATTGTATCGTATTTTTTAATTTATATAGCGCCGCTCACGGCAGTGGCCATTCAGTAGCGCTCCCAGTGCAAGAACCCCTTGAGAAGAAGAAGGTTTTGAGGAGGGAGAAGGCTGTCGGAAAAGACCCAGAAAGAATAGTAACACGTAGAGATGCAGGAAGGGCATTCCATAAGGAGGTCCCAATAGTGGCAAAAGATCTAGTTTGGGCCATATATTGGTCCTAACTCGTGGAACAAAAAGAGTAGTAAGCCTGACCAAGGAGCGGAGAAGTCGATGAGAAACTGAAGAGAGATGGGGAGCGAATGTGATCCCTAAGATATTTGGGAGCAATGCCCAATTTTGACTTAAGGACTAGGACAAGAACTTTGAACTGAATTCGGGCTATGAGAGGAAGCCAGTGCAATTGATTGATCATAAACGAGGAGATATGGGAGAATTTAGGAAGGCGAGGAATCAATCTCTTATTATTATTATTAATTTACTATTGCAGATTAGAGTCTTTCTTAAAGGGGAATGAGGAATCACAAGCGTAAAAGTACGAAAGGTATGACTCCTCTGGATATAATTCAAGAAGTCATCTCGCACTGTACTGATTTACAAAGAAGCATTCACGAAATGGCGGCAACGTCGATATTGCACCGAGCGTTGGATGTGGAAGTAACAGACAAGTCATTTCAAATGCCGAAGTAGGTATTTTGAGAGACCCAGAGAAGTGAGAAAACTACCATTTCAGTGAGCTGTGACATACAATAAAAGCTTTCCACACAACTGGCGTATGTGTGAAATGGCAGGCTCCGATTGGTTCACTGGCTTTTAAAAAAGAAATCCTACAATTTCTGTCCACACTCCGGAAGCCGCAAGCATTTCCAGAGCGATTGGTTTCAAGAGAAATGCTGTTGCATCATTTTTTGACAAATTAGCAGAAGTTATAGATCTTTTAAATTGGATGGCAATGACATTTTGAATATGGACAAAACCGGAGTTACCACAGTATTTAAGCCTTCAATGGTTGCAGCAGAAAAGGGGTTGAATCAAATCAGTGCGATAACCTCGGGCGAACGAGATATGCTAGTTACCATAGCACTCGTGAATGCGATTGGAAATGCATCTATCCATCATTCCGAGAGTTTATTTCTATGTCCATTTCATTAGAGCTGGACCAGTTGGGTGTGATGGTACAGCGAATAAGCCAGGTTGGACGAAGAAAAAAGAGTTTTGTCAGTTTCTGTATCATTTAGTGATATATTGTAAAGCCTCAAAAGAGAGACCTGCACTATTGCTTTGGACAGTCTCTCGTCACATCTCTCCATCGACGCAATTGACTATGCAAAGAAAGTGGTATCGCTGTGCTGTTCTTTCCACCGCCTACCTCCTATAAGCTCCAGCCTAACATTGTGGATTATTTTTAAGGTGTAATTACAACAATTGTTCTGTTACAATTTAGCAAAGAAGCAAAATTTAATTTTTTTAACTTTCCCCAATATTGTTACAACATGCCCCTGCTCATGTTACAACTTACCCCGTTAGTGGGGTAACATGTAACACCCGGCGATGCTCATTATTTTGATGGTCTCGGCTGTATTTGATATGCAAACCATTTGATACTTTTCCATTAAATAGCCAACATGTTAGGCTATAGTTTGATGTAAAAAGATTGCAGTTATCCTTGTTATAAATACCCGAAAACATGTGAAATTCGAAATTTGTTACATTCAACCCCAGTCTCCCCTACTGCGTTCATATCAGTTTGAATTAACAAACGAAAATTATTATCATTTACATTGTTGTTATTAATTATCAGCCCCCCCTCCCCATTGACAACCGAAACATCGTCGACCACTTCACCTGAAGTGGCGCTTGAAATATAAATTTTCATTTACAATAACAATTTTCAAAATACCGCTGACAACCGAAATACTATTGACAACCAAAATACTATTGACAACCAAAATATCACTGACAACCGAAATACTATTGACAACCAAAATACTATTGACAACCAAAATATCACTGACAACCGAAATACTATTGACAACCAAAATACTATTGACAACCAAAATATCACTGACAACCGAAATACTATTGACAACCAAAATACTATTGACAACCAAAATATCACTGACAACCGAAATACTATTGACAACCAAAATACTATTGACAACCAAAATATCACTGACAACCGAAATACTATTGACAACCAAAATACTATTGACAACCAAAATATCACTGACAACCGAAATACTATTGACAACCAAAATACTATTGACAACCAAAATATCACTGACAACCGAAATACTATTGACAACCAAAATACTATTGACAACCAAAATATCACTGACAACCGAAATACTATTGACAACCAAAATACTATTGACAACCAAAATATCACTGACAACCGAAATACTATTGACAACCAAAATACTATTGACAACCAAAATATCACTGACAACCGAAATACCATTGACAACCAAAACATCGTCAACACTGAAGTGGCGCCATATACATTTGCATTGCAATCTGAAATCCATGCAATTACCTGGACCATCTTCTCCACGAATCTCTCTCGCTGGAACTGACAGGACGCCTTCTTCCGGTCCTCCAGGATGTCCGGAATCCCGGACGTGGAACCCTTCGGCAACTGGCTGGCCTGCGAGTAGTGCTTCGACCAGAAGTTCCAATCCTCCGTCGAAGTCATCGCCGCCCGCCAGATCTGCTCATCGACGATCCTCATCACATCGCAGACACCCTGAGTAACGCCGAACACATTACCAGTGTAACGCAATGTAACGCAATGCAATGTATCGCAATGTCAATCAATCAAAGAAACTTGATATAGCGCACCTTCAAGATATGGAATATCTACTCAGAGGCGCTCCCGGCCATCACAATGTGATGGAATGTAACGCAATGGAACGCAATGCAATGTCACACAAAGTAACGTAATGCAATGTAACACAATGTAACGTAATGCAATGTAACACAAAGTAACGTAATGCAATGTAACACAATGTAACGTAATGCAATGTAACACAAAGTAACGTAATGCAATGTAACACAAAGTAACGTAATGCAATGTAACACAATGTAACGTAATGCAATGTAACACAATGTAACGTAATGCAATGTAACACAAAGTAACGTAATGCAATGTAACACAAAGTAACGTAATGCAATGTAACACAATGTAACGTAATGCAATGTAACACAATGTAACGTAATGCAATGTAACACAAAGTAACGTAAAGTTACGTATTGCCCGCAGATATTTCTACAGCAGCACCAACTGTCCTCTATCAACGTCTTGCCCTTGGCATTTGAAACCGCTGACCCGATTAACGAGGGTTTGGCTTTTAGTCACTTTCAGCTCCAGAGCAGATCCTCAGCACTGCCACGGGAGACGTTGACGAATGCACCTCTTTGTGTCAACGCTTTCCGCTTACAAATGATGTTTCAACATGATGGTCCTTATGTATACTGCCAATTTTAGACCTGGCTAATGAATACGGTCCATTCAGGAAAACTTTGCGCTTTAGCAATACTTACGGGTGAATCGGATATTGAATAGGATATTGCAGTAGAAAAGCTCACTGCTCTCGATGATTCCCGGATTCTATATGAATGGATCACAGCTATAGTTGGAAGCAAGCCCCGACCAAATTCTATGCATTCTGTGACTTGTTTTAACGTCATTCAGTGCTACGCTTAGATTTGTCAAGTGCTTTAACTTGTTCTTATATATAATCTGACTTCTCTTTTCTTGCCTCTCAGATTTTTGACCAGGCTTCTGAAACTGTTTTTACCATGATTTCACTCGAAGTGGTGTCGATCGAAGTATTAAAAAAATACTTGTAATAGGCCTACAATAATTGTGGGTGTAGTTAGCTTCAATCTGCTTAATGCACTATGTCACGGCGAAGCATAGTGTTGGCTATTTATGGTAACTGCTACAGTTGTAAAAAGGATCATGGCTAGTCCTAAATCATGTTTAACAGCGTAAACCATGCAGTGTGGTTAATTTTTATTAGAACCAAAAGTAGGCCTACTCATTGTCTGTAAACGCGGATGGCGATCATTACTGCATGCCGTGCGTACTGCCTCACCGCGGTGGTAGAGAAGCAGATGACCTTTGTTTCATGATTCGATATAGAATCTTTGGAATCTTCCATTTCCGATTTCCGCTCTTCCATGTGGCGTGATTATCAGCATTTAAAGAGGAAATATCGCAGATTGGTAAGTTATTTGCTCTTTATTTAACTGTCTATTTGTTAATTTGAAATGCGCAATGCAGTATGATATTATGTTTAGGACGTAGAGTAATTATGAAGCAACATTACCAATTGATCGACATGTTTTAAATGGATACGTGATCGAACACGCTAGCAAACACGTGCTTGGATTAGGGTCAACCCGAATCCCCGAAAACGCTGAAAATAGACAAAAGCCCCATTTCCCGAAAACAGTTTTCTAGAAAGGGCCAAACTCCCGAAAGCTATTCAGAGTTAAATTGTAAACATAACATGGACCTAGCGTGGCCTTGATCTACTGCCTATTCAAATGTTTATTTTTTAATTAGCCAGTGCGTTTTTAATTATATAATTATAAACCGACCGACCGGGAAGCGAACCCGGGGCGCCGGCGTAGTGAGCGGGCTACCAACCCACTCGGCCACTCAGGATCCTTGTAATAAGTTGGTTACCAAATAAACATGTAATGTTATGTTATGTAGAATTTTGAGAAACAGTGTAAGGAAATTATCAACTAGTCTCACTGCTTGGAGTAACTTATATGTACAGTTCTATAATTATACTTCAGATAAATCCCACATCACATCATACATTGTTAAAGATTTTTTGTACATCTGTACCCCTAAGCAAATTTGGTTATATAACGAGTACACTGACCATAATACACTGTTGGTAGGAAGATCAGATGCCGTCATATTCCAAAGCTATGAAAAATGAAGTCACTAAAGCAGTCCCTTAAGGGACTGAGTGCCCTTCTTCACTATGAATGGACTTCTGTGCACGAGGTTTGTGTTATTTAGATCAATTTATTATTTGATTGTAGACTAATGCCTGATCTGCGGTGAGAATGCTGTGCCACGTACCAAGAAACAGATTTCAGAAACCGATGCAGCCAAACCGTTGTCGAATTGTTCTTGTAAGTGAGAAGATTGTTATTTTCCAGAGATGTTTCAAGTACTTAGGTTTCAAATACAAGTACTAAATTTTCAGGTTCAAGCACTAAGTTTTCAAGTACAAGTATGATTACATAATTAAAAGTGCTTTGGTCTCAAGTACTAGTACAACTACTTAGGTTATAATGCAAATGCACATGGCTGCCGCAAGAACAAGGAGATTTTTCTTTGACAATTAAGGCAAAATCTTCAACAGAGGCATGTTTACAGAAAATGGGGCCCTAGGCTTAAACATTTTTGGGGCCCTTATGAACTTGTAGACTGAGAGTCTGAAGCTGTAGTGGTGCTTAGCCTATCATGCGCATAAACCCATGAAGTTGGACTTGAAGCCGTTTGTTTGAGTGTTATGAACACTGTAATTATGATTAGTTACCGAAGCTATTTTCAAGGAATGTGAAGTTATTTGATTTTAGTTTAAAAAACGCTAGAAAAATAATTATGTGTACAGTAATCGTTTGTTGTAATGCAGTGCAACAATGCAACAAAGCGTCCTCTCAGATCCTCTGACCGGCTTGACCTTTTTGTTCCCCGTGTTAGGACCACAATGGCTCAATCCAGATCTTTTGTGTGCATAGGTCCCTCTCTATGGAATCGACTTCCTCCTTCTACCCTCTACAATCCTCTGGTAGCATCTCTACCCCTTTCTCTCACCTGAAAACCTTCCTTTTTCCTCAGAGTACCTCGCACTGGGAGCGCTTCTGAAAGGCTTATGCTATGAGAAGTGCTTTATAAATAATCAAATACAATACAATAATATAATAGATAGCCTAATATAAGAAATGCTTGAAAAATTTGAATTCTGTGAAATTGAATCGGTGTTACTTTTTAACAACTAGTCACAGTGTAATAGAATAGAAGAGAAAGTTTTATTTGCGAAACATGTGAATGCAGACTTAAAGTAATTATATTCACCGCTTACTCATCCCAACTATAAGGGCTTTATTTCTGCATTTGAGCCTACCAAAATGATAAACTTCTTGGTCAAAGTTTGTCTTCTTTGCTTCAGCAGATACGATGCAGGGCAAAGGTAAACTACCTAGCGGATTTTGATCGATGAAACTTCTGATATAGTTTTTCATTCTTTTAAGTATAGAAAACTATCGTTCTCCATAAGCATTACTTATGGTACCGTAAGGTAAATGCGCAAAAAATTTCCACAATTGAAAATGTGGATTGTAGACCACGCATAGGCCTGCCACGAGTTGATTCATAGGCCTATCGATGGAATTTGTGATGTTTCCATGTTTGGCGAGGATCATAAAATGCCAAGTTCATCCTCAAACATGTCACAGTCAATATCAGGGCCTCAACGCCTTGGGATTTTTCTAGGAAATTTTTTGGGAAGGACTTGGGATTTCTGAAAAGGGAGAGTGGATGCACTGGTTATTTTTTACACAAAAATGAATTATTGCCCAAATGAACAAAGCAGTTATAAATTGAAATAATATATTTTTACGTGAATGACAAGCTGTAAAAATAGAAAAATATTTAAAATAATTCAAATATTACAAATGCTATTTTTTATTCTTGAAAAAAAATTCATTCGTTTGGGGCCCTCCAAGATTTGGGGGCCGTAGGCGCGCGCCTAGTGCGCCTACTGGTGAACGCGCCTCTGATCTTCAATGCATTTAGAAATTTAAGAGAGCCGCTGCCTGATAGTAGTCTACGAGTGAGGGATTAGTAGTTGAGATTGATCAGCCAGTCAGAGAGCAGAACTATGCTGCACACGGCAGCACACCTGAGGTGGGGCAGCAGAGTTCTGGCAGGTACAGGAGAACATAAACACACACATATATGTTTAAATGTAATGAATATTTGATGTATGGTACATGCTTAAGTATATGTTTGTGTAATGGAATTGAAATAACTAAAAAAATAATTACCTCAGAAAAAAGTTAATTCATGATCTACTGTGTACTCACTTCTTAATAAACTCATCTTTTTTCACTTGTAAAAACTCTTTCTATGACATCATTCTTACACCTCTTCTAAAAATTGCTTTTGATGTTCTCGGTTCAATCAGTATAGCAATGATTAACTTCTTATTGGGCAAAGCATCTGATTTATAATTTGTTTTGAACTTTTTTTGCCATTGTAGGAGCCGTAGAAGCACGAAGTTTGCCAGTCACTGACAATGAAGTCCGACTTAAATGTGCTGCATTCTTTACAAACTCTCATGACAGAAAAGGAAAATCAACATAGACTGACAGACAGCATGTTCGACAGTGGCTAGTACAGCACTGTAACTTTGAGGCACCTTTCCCATCAAATTCGTATATAGGTCACAGGATTGCTTGCAAGAGTGAACATATATTTTTTTCTTGCCTGTGTCATTCTTGTCCTGAACGGTTTGCCAGACCCCTTTTGATTGGCGTTAATGACCTCTCCATCAATTTCTGTTTTGTAGCTGTGAAACTATGTCAACATGACATTGAAAGATCGATAAGTGCCTTATCGTTTCAATGCTATTAAGTTGTATCACTAACATTTATTGGTGAACAATAATTAGAATCGTCTGAGTTACTTAACTGATTGCTTTTTAATTTGTGGGTACTGTGCATTAATAGGTGTAACATTTCGCTGCATATTGTGTTATCACCTTTGTCAGTATATTTCACGGTTAAGCTTCTGAATAGGCTTCTTGAAGAGTCACTATAGAAATTTCCTGAATGAATAAATTAGACGTTGAGTGATGAATTTGTGGGGTGTGTACTTTACTATATAAAACCAGACTGGTCAAGAAAGCATCAGAGTATAGTTCTTGACCTTATTAATGTTTATGTGAACTGAGATGTGATAAAGGTGCCGGTTTGATGGCATAGAACCTGAACAACTGTTATATGCACACCTAATGGCTAAATCTTTGCTAACTTTACTGTTTAACAGCAAATTGCATTATGGATATGTACCAAGTATCTTGGTGGATGCAAAATCACTTTCGAGTTGGATTACAGCATTATGCTGATGATTCTCAGCTTTTCATTGCTTTGTCACCAAGGGATCAGTCCAGCAAAGTAATGGTCTCTTCAGTGCATGCATGGTTCTGCTTCAACGGTCTAGACATGAACCTGATCCTAATTCAACTTCAACTTTCATTGCCTGGGCGTTATCCAAACTCCTAATCTGAGGCAGTCATGTTTGGCTTATGCTAATGACTGCACTCTTGCCATTCTCATTCTAGCTTTGACCTTGATGGTACTGTTTTTTTCTACTGTCCAAGACTCTAAACACTTGAGTCACTATGAACAGCTATCTCATTCCAATCCCACATAACAAACCTTTGCAAATCTTGTTTCTATCACATCAGAGCAATAAGTCACAAGGTCAGCTTTACCAGATATGTCACAGACTATAGGCTGCTCTCTTGACTGCTCTTACCTTGATTGTGCCAACTCTCATGTTTGTAGGCATATCAGACCTTCAAGTCAACAGGCTTCAACGCATCCACAATTCTCTGGCTCGGTCCACTACAATGGCTTCTTGTTGAATTCGGAATAAGATTGAAACTGACCTGTCTGACCTATAAAACCCTCACAACGAGCACTCCTATCTACCTGCAACCACTAGTTTCTCCTTGCATCCTGCCCTGCAGGCTGCCATCTTCGGTTGCGGATCTTAAAATTGGTTGAGCCTAGATGTAGAACAGTTACGGGTCCTCGTGCATTCAGTGTCGATACCCCCAGGGTATGAAATTGACTACCAATGTTATCCATTGCTCGGACTGCTTTTCTTCTTTCAAGAAAAGTCTCAGAACTCACATTTCTCATTGACTTTGAAACAGGTGGATATCTAACTGAACCTAGCAAATGACTAACCGTGCCACCCTATTTGCATTACTGTGTGCATTAAAAATGTTTATAATAATAATTAATTCCTCTTGTGCAAAAGAATATTGGTTATCTATCACATAGTAGCAACTACCATGATATAACACTTCTAATATTGCAACGTTGTTTGAGATGTACCTTTTTTAGCTGTATAGCAGTTATCTGTATTAATCTTACCTTAAGTCTGAATTTAAGAAGAAAACTGGTTGTGTAATTTATATTTTATATAGTTAGATCTATTGTTTAGTACTTCATAAAGCATGGTTTCACATTTAATGTCTGCTTACTAGATATATCGAAAGCCTTTTTCACAAGGTAAAATCATCATGGTTTGTATTAGAAGTTATTGAAGAGGAATATTCCGCACAGATTTTTGATACACTGGTGTAATAGATGGATGCAACTGTCAGATGGAATGGTGTATTTTCTAGAATATGCAATTTAGGTTGCTGTGTCAGACAAAGAGGTGTTGTCCCCTTGCTGTTTATGTGGATGCTGATTGCTGATACGGTTTATCTGACCGAGAATGTCCTCTATTTAGAAATAATTGTCACGTGCAAACTAGAAGCACACTACATGTATTTGGATAAGAAGTTCAGCATCACAAAAACCATAGTGCTTAGCTTAGGATAGTTGCTGCACATAAATATTTGTATGAGCGTTTGGCCATTACTTGTTTGAGTTTGCCATTTGCTGAAAAGCAAACTACTTGTCATTTTGACTACAAAAGACAGTTTAAACTGAGGATCAGTGAAATAATTTGAAAATTTTACAAGTCTGTTAATGGTATCTCTAAATCTAAAGAATGCATGGATAAAATTGTTTGGTTGCACTTATTTGATGCTCATTGAGAGCCACTACTCGTCTTTGCATGTTAACATGTTTTATATACCAAAAGTAAGCATGCAAGGTTGACAAATACATGGAACAGAATAGTTTGGAGGGTTTTGAAAGTAAATGACACAAATGAATGATGGACATTTTATGTATGTTGGTTGTTTACCGATTCTGACTGAGAATTGATGTTAGGCAGTATTGTGCAAGTTAATCTACAGTAATAACACCGTACTAACAGCTGCATGCATTGTTCGCACAACGACAGAATGATACGTTATGAGAGCTATGAGATGTTGCAAAATTGTAACAGTGACTTCAGAGCAAATGTTTATGAAAGACGTTTACTTCTCAGTTGAGCTGCTTATTTTTTTTCATTGTATGTGTTACTTTTGTGCTGCCCATTTGTCATGAATAAAGTTTATATACATATATTTTGACATGGAAAGTTTGACAGGATTATAGAATGCAGATGTTCTACTGATGTGCATTCAACTTGGAAAGTACATCAGCAGACCATCTGTGTTCTACATGGTGTGCACATAATGTAGATGTCCTGATTACTTATGCAGGTATATGGATACTAAATAGACCACAGGTGGTTTACTGGTGAGCATTCTGTTTGAAATGCAGATTGGTAAACCAACCGTCTGGGATCTATATGGCCTGCAACAGAGATTACATATGGGATGCAGATTGGTAAACTAGCTGTTTACATATAGACAACATATAGATTGCATATGAAATACAGATTGATAGACCATATGGAATCTATATGTCATACATATGGTGTAGATAAGTCGGTTACATATAGACAACATATAGATTGCATATGAAATACAGATTGATAGACAATCTGGAATCTATATGTCATACATATGGTGTAGATAAGTCGGTTACATATAGACAACATATAGATTGCATATGAAATACAGATTGATTGACCATCTGGAATCTATATGTCATACATATGGTGTAGATAAGTCGGTTACATATAGACAACATATAGATTGCATATGAAATACAGATTGATTGACCATCTGGAATCTATATGTCATACATATGGTGTAGATAAGTCGGTTACATATAGACAACATATAGATTGCATATGAAATACAGATTGATTGACCATCTGGAATCTATATGTCATACATATGGTGTAGATAAGTCGGTTGCATATAGACAACATATAGATTGCATATGAAATACAGATTGATTGACCATCTGGAATCTATATGTCATACATATGGTGTAGATAAGTCGGTTACATATAGACAACATATAGATTGCATATGAAATACAGATTGATTGACCATCTGGAATCTATATGTCATACATATGGTTTAGATAACCTCCTACCATATGTATGCCATATCGATGCTGTATCAAGCCCAGATGACTTTCACATATGCAATCAATATGGGCTATCGGGTGCAAACCAGATGAATCTAGGGATCATTACCATATGGGATCGCATATGATGCCCATATGGGCACCATATGCCATTGTTGTTGGGGACATGACCGACGAAGTTTGACGTACGATACGTAGGCCTAAGCCAGCTGGCTTCCAATAATATTAGCATTGATCATAAGCTAAGCACATGGCCCCAGCTTATTCACGAGCGCCTATCATTAATGGATCAATGACGGTTAATAAATCATGTTATTATTCTGCGTATGTTTGAAACAAGACAGTCTTATAAGAATGAAGCAACAGTTGTAAGATGTATACTAATTAACACAATGCACAGGCCTATGCATTTAAATCCTATATAAACACAAAAGGGTTGAGTGACGTCTCCCAGGTATCCACATTCGTGGGGTTCATTTACGTAATTTGGGCCAGCTATGAACCCAACGAAAATGGATATCCAGACGTATAGCGCTTAATTATACTGTGGTTTGATCAGCGAAAATCATTGTTGATAGGCGCACATAAACTGTCATTGGACGGTTCAAGTCACGTGTGCATACTCCCATTTTTACCCCTCCCCGACATAGCACATTCGTCAATCCAGAAACCACTTGGATTTGCAGCCGCTAAATAATCGTATAATCGACTATTATGCTTCCTGTGTGCCTACTTGATTCCTGTCCTCCATGCAGTGCTAATTATAATAAAGGCGTTAAATTATACATTGTAATTGACTAAAAGGCAGAGTATAGAGATTTCACTGGAAAGCTAAAGCCGAGAACGAGGCCTCAGTCCGACTCTGGGGAATCCTCTGTCTAGATCTTGCTTATTATTAGCTTGGGACACTCGCATAAACCGGGCTCGTCTTCTCATTGGCTGGAAGAATCTTACTTCAGGCGTAGGCTACCTATATGTCGTCGTCATCATCATCATCATCATCATCATCATCATCATCATCATCATCATCATCATCATCATCATCATCATCATCATCATCATCATCATCATCATTATTTATCATCATCATTAGTCTTGGTCTGCCTGTGTTTCTTTTTCCTATAATATTATTAAGATAAAGTCTTGAGCTGTGAATTGAAATTGGCCGTGCAGAGATGAATGTCTGGAAGACTTGTCATGCCAGGCAGCGAAAGAGAATGGAGCGACCAGTCGTAAGACCTCGTGGAAGACCGCGGACATGCAGTTCATTTTCGTCTTTGTTTGACCTCAACGGTCTCTATCGTTAAACGTGAAGCCTGCATAGTTTACTTCCACCAAAAAGCCCCAACAATAATATACCCTGCGACCGCGATCGCACGACCATTGTGTACCTCTTGCAGATAATTTACAGCGAAAGACTTTTATTGTTAGAATGTTGTACTCCTATTGACATTAACTGTTGATTGTTGTTACGATGTATGTACACCAGAGTGCGGATATGCAATTGGTTTTATTAAAGAATATACTTACTTACTTACTTTATATTTCGAAAGCGCTATGTGATCTTAAGCTATAAGCACAGGGCACCAGCTTATTCACGAGCGTCTATCGTTAATGGATCAATGATGGTTAATAAATCATGTTATTCTTCTGCTTGAATCAAGACAGTGTTATAAGAAACAGTTGTAAGAAACTAACACAGTGCATTTATAATCAAATACTTATTAAACACAAAAGGGTTGAGTGACTTCTCCTAGACAGCTATAATGCGCTGGGCGCAGTTGCGCAATGTGACCAAAACGAAAATGGATATCCAGATTTATAGCGCTTAATTGCTATTGTGGTGAGCGAAAATCATTGTAGTTAGGCGCACAAAAGATCATCATTGGACAGTTCAAGCCATGTGTGCATTCTCCCAATATTTCCCATTCCCCAGCATCAATGCACAACTATTATCCAGACACCACCCGGATATTTGCCGACGCTAATAGCTTGTACACAACTATTGCTTCCTGTTGAATCCGCTTAATGCTTGTCCTCCAGACTACATGGTGCGCATGCTAAAACTAGGCGTATCATTGTACAAATGTTACTCACTAAAAGACAGCCTAGATTTTGCTTGAAAGCTCATGTTGAGAACGAAGTCTGGAGTCCAACGATTGAAGATCTCTCTGTCTACCTCTTGCTTACATTAGCTTGAGTAATCGATTGCTTTAATCCGATTAGCTGGAACAATCTCAGTTCAAGAGTAAACTATGTTTGAACAATCTCAGTTCAAGTGTAACTATGTTGGCTAGCATTAACACACCACGCCAATGGACATTTTCAATTCGATTTCATTTAGGGCCTAAACGCGCAAATGGTCAAATTCGTGTCGACGCCTTATTAAACAATAAAATAATAATAATTATTTAATACGCGTGAATGGATAAAATGAATAACAATTAGGTTAAGTGGCCTCAACGGCTTTTCGAATATCACGTGACAATAATAGGCCTAAGATGTAGGCCTATGTTACGGTGTCTGCTGTCTCAGTGATCTCCTTAATGTAGGCCTACAAGATGTACAGACAATCGTCATCACCTAGGCAACGAAATGACGTCATATTCTTCATAAAGTTTGCTATTTTTACGCATCCACAGATTATAGTGTTAAGAAGCGCTTTAAAATAGACTGAGACCGCTTAATTAATCAATTAATAATTAATTATTATCATTAGGCCCTATTATAATAATAATAATAATTATTATTATTATCATCATCATCATCGTTACTGCTACTACTACTACTGCTGCTGCTGCTGATACCAACACGGTGGTTCAATGAAAAGTAAGCCAAACTTTGTATTTCACATAAGTACTTCTAACATGAAAACAGTATTTAATATTTTTGTGAAGAAACTCTCAGTAGTATGGTTTGATTATTTAATTAAAGAAGATGTTCAAAATGCCCTCCTTCTGCTTGCACGCACGCAAGCCTGGAGGCGCTGGCGCCATTGGGCAACAGCATCGTCGATTATCCTCTGATCCAGACCATCCCACACTTCCAACAAGCGTTGCTTCAGATCGTTTACATCATGGATTGCTGTCTGGTAGACTCGCTCTTGCATAAAGCTCCACACTTTAGAGTCGAGTCAGTCGACAGGATTTAGATCTGGACTGTTCAGAGGCCATAATGTTGGAGAAATGAAGTCTGGTGTCTCTCTTGTTAGCATTTCGATGGTTTCTCTGGCTCTGTGGGCTGGGGCACTGTCCTGTTGAAAAACAAAACAGCCTTCTGGGGCTAGATTTCTGATAACAGATAGAAGATGTTGTGACAGCAGAACGTCGAGATAATAGGCTCCGTTAATTTTTACTCCAGGATCAATGAAGACCAAAATAATGGGAACGACCAAACGTTTGGCTTACTTTTTATTGAACCACCGTGTATACTACTAAAACAGAACTTATCTCATCTCTAAGTAGCCTACTATGATTAAGTACACTGTAACGCGGCCTTTGAGTAAGACTGTTTTGAGTAAGACTACGTTATAAATACAAGTTGTTGTATTATTGTACTACTATTACTACGGGCGAGGAATGCCATGACCAAATCTCGTGCTTTTGGTATCAATGGCCTCACTCTATGAAACCAACTTCCTCCCATGACTTACTCATTGCTTCAAACTGGGGGCCTCCCTGCATCCTTCCGAGTATCAATCGATGGCGTTGAGCAGATGTGAGTGAAGGACTTGCTCAAAGTCCCTACACAGTAACCGTCTCAGAGGAGGAGGATCGAACCCATACTCTCCACGTTACAAGGCGAGCGTAACGCAGAGAGTACGGGTTCGATAATTGGACTTACTTTGAAGTAATACTTTCGAGTGGTTTTCAAACGGCGTATTTCTCTTACCCTCTGCTATATGGTAAGAGAAAATCGTGTTTTCCCCTCAGACTTAGCTGATTTCCAGGACTTTTCTCTAATGGATTATTATTTCGACTTTGATAATGGCACTAAAGAGTAAAGAAGACATTAGATTAGATTCTCTTAAAATAGTTAAATTACAAAAATTGTTCTGTTTTTGAAAGGGTTTCTGGCATTGAAAGTTCTGAACAAACTATCCTTGGGACATAGGCGGAGACTTGGTCTTGGGTTTGGGGGGACCGGCGGATCGGCCGAAGGACGATCGGCGAGGCGCGAAGCACCGAGTAGGGAGGGTTTGGGAGGGATGTGCCCCTCCCCTATTTAAATTTTTGAATTTCTACACTGTAATGGTAGCATTTTAAGCTCTCATTTGAAAAAATTGCTCTATAATTTGAGTGCTGATAGGAACCAGCTGTCACTCGTAGCTTACATGTAGTTTGAGTGGTGTTTGAGTTTGGGGAGGGGATGTGCCCCTCCCCTATTTAATTTTTTGAATTCCCACACTGTAATGTTAGCATTTTAAGCTATCATCTGAACAAAATTGCTCTATTATTTAAGTGCTGATTCTTATCACTCATTAGCTATTATTAATATATTCATGAAATATTTCAGAAATATTGGGGGATATAAGCAGCTCCGTCCCCCCCCACCTCAAGTTTCGGGGGGACCGTCCCCGCTGTCCCCTAAGTCTCCGCCCCTGCCTTGGGAGCCACAGCGAAAGAAGTGAGCAGTGAGTACTCTTTACGTTGAAGTCCTTGACCAGTTAAGTAAGTAAGTAAGTAAATATATTTCTTTGGTGTACATGATGATGAGTTCTCTGCCCAAAGGCAGGTCCATTGGCTTAATTTCTTTGCCTCCTCCTCTGAGTGGGTTACTGTGCAGGGACCTTGAGCATGTCGGTCCTTTACTCAGAACTGCTCAAAAACATCAACGTTTGGTCATGTGTGCACTTCTGAACATTGGATATCAAATGCAGCTGTAATTCTAAGTCGTTATTGATATTGTGTCATACTGTTTCAATGTTGCCAATTAATAATAATAATATTTTATATGTTTGATATTCATTTATTGATTGAGGGATCAAATATAATTTTTTTTGTATTTCATTTGTTTTCGTTTTTAACATTCTTTATTGAAACAATCCGGTTGATAAACCGCAACCGGTTACAGTGTACAGTTATGCAATTGAAACAAATCACAATAACACAAATGACAGAAGACATAAATCTTAACTACTAACAGAACAGACAGCCTGCAATACACGGCGCTAATAGCAGCCTACAAAGCACGTCCGCCTACGGAAATCGATCTCGGTACCTCTCGCTCTCTATGCCAGTCTGTTATCCAATGCGCTATCGCCCCCCCCATAGCTTTCTGCAGTCTCAGTTATTACCTCCGCATTCCGTACAGGTGCGCCAACAGCTGGCTTCATTTTCCGCACAACAGGTCTGTCTTTAGTATAAATCAGAATCGTTAACTTCAAATTTCAAATCAAATCAAAGCCGTTTATTAAAGAGCAACAACCGACAATGGTACAGAGAGCTGTGAAATGAATTCCGGTAGAATACATTCAATTCAATTCATTTATTGATCCCGTAAAACAAGACAAATTCACTTACAAATCAGTAAAGAAAAAGCATTTTCTGCAAAAAATTTATAGGTAAATTCAGAAACGTATATAAACAGATTATCTGGGACATTGATGTTATACAAGCAGATACTATAATATATGATCACATCGGAATGTAACATTCACAGTTCAGCTCAATCAAGGGAACCCCAAAGGTACGCGTCCCGCTGTCCAAGGTATTCAATAGTGATCATAAGTGGAAGGTTAACAGTTTCATTGATATCGGTATCTTCGTAATATTAACTAAACGAGGAGATAAAAAAGAATCAAGAAACCTTAACTAATCAAACATTAATTACAATCATCGTAACAATGCCACAGTTGTGTAGAAAAACGGGGGTTAATAATGGCATACATGTAGTAAATTGGATAAAAGAGCACAGTGGGTAGGTTGACAGGTAGGATGGCAGGCTTCTTGAAGAGGCGCTATATAAATTTCCGGAATGAATGGATGAAACTATATACAACACTCATCATTATTGTTGATCAAGTACAATTCTAAAGCACTACTCTAGAGCTAAGCACAGGGCACCAGCTTATTCACGAGCACTGTGAAATCAGAGGGATTGTCAAAAAATGTCAAGTGAAGATAAGAGTCCAGAGTGACCAGAGATAGAAGGCAGAGCAGCTGCAAAATGGGTTTTTCAAGTACTACAGTAAACTACACCACCATAACTCCTACTGTAATTATTGTAATCAATTGGCAATTTCTATTGCACCGGTGTTTAACAATAATAATAATAATAACAATAATAATAACAATAATAATAATAATAATAATGAGATTGAAATACGCCACAATCACCCGAACACATGCTTTTGTGGCGGTAGCAGTGGCACTGGAGTCCAGCAGTGCCTGGAGCTCAGAAGGATTGAATTTTGTGCTGGAGCTAGGACGGGGGTTGACGCATGCAACCCATAACACCCTCGAAACAAGCTACCTATTCCAAAGACTTTCGGTAGCTGTCCAACGCGGGAACGCCATCTGTTTTTTTCTCGACCTTACCATGCTAAATTGCTCACTTTGTTATAATAATAAAAAAATGATGATAACAATAATAATAATAATATTTTCTACAATAGATAATGTTGAAGTCCCGAGGGATCCTGTATACCTCGGGGCAAAAAAAATAAAATAACAATAATAATGACGACTAGGTGCCGTTCCAGACGAATTTTACTGCTCTTAATTAATGTTTAAGTCCCTGAGGGATCATGTATACCTCAGGGCAAAAAAAATAATAATAATATTCTTTATTGAAACAATCCGGTTTGGCAAACCGCAAGCGGTTACAGTGTACAGTTATGCAGTTTTGAAACAATTCACAAGAACACAAATGACAGAAGATATAAATCTTAACTACAAACAGAACAGACAGCCTGCAATACACAAGGCATCAACCAATGGCACTCTAACTACTAAAGTTCTACTACTGCCATTGCTAGTTTTGAAATTTCTATTTAATACTAATAATATTATTTCTAAGTTGAATTGTTGTGAATATTGTTAGTTTCTCGACGAGGGAAAGGATGTCGACTTCTATTTCAACAATTTAAGGTCAGGGAGTCACAGTATTATTATTATTATTATTATTACTATTAATTAAATTTGTTACGCGCGCAAGGTCACATCGAAATGTGAATCTGAGGCGTGGATAGTCAGCTACCAGGCGAAGATGCACATTGCAATTACCGTAGATTTCCAAATCCTTGAAAGCCAAGGAGAAACTGTGACTAATTCTCTCAGATCGCTTTACTCAGTGTAATTTGACATACGGTAGAGTAGAGTGGTTACATTTTACAGCGACTTGCTAAATTCTTTTGCAGCACACGTGCTGAAATCTGACGACTGCGGCTTTTAACCCACTGTGCAAACTCTGCGTAATGATTGTGGGCCAGTTGTTTGACTGCGCAGCGTCTGTCATCAATTATTATGAGTACGTAGCAACTTCTACAGCGCCGGCATCTACTGCGCAAGGCATCAACCGATGGGACACCAAAACCAAGCCGTAATCAGGTCAACATCAGAAGATCAGTCAGTAAAGCAGAAAGTAAGTAAGTATATCTTTTATCAGTCAACTGCTAACTGCACTTTGGTGTACATGAAAGTTTTAAGAAATTGTGAATGAATCATTCGTTGTCTGCATAAATCATCCAAATTATAAATGTTTTCCGTGCTAAGGTATCTGCTGCTGGGATAATTCTATTGTGTATACGAGGTTGCAGGGCATAGCTTGTCAGTTTTATGGAGGGGGGGGGGAAACAGTTCTTGCAGAACAATTAGCACCGGCGTCCAATGCACAAAACATAAACCGGAAATGCCTTTGTTTGTGTAATAGGTTCGAGAAGCGTGCTGGATCGTGCTCGAGGTGGCAAACATGAGAGGCAGGCTTCAGCGAGAGTTTGACCACGCGACCACGCTGTGGGACGTCGCCGAGAGTTTTGAGAAAGATGATGACAGGTTTGGACAAGCAAATGCTGAATAACCATAGCCATAATTTGTATAGTCTATATTGTTTACACCATGGGTGTCAAACCTTTTTATGGCAGGCCAGTGGCAGTATTTTCTATAAATTGGCGGTCCAGTTGCCGAAAGCAACTTTGAGAAAGATGATACATGGGTGCGATCGCTATGTAACTGTATCAATGTCTGACTCATTGACCGAATACGATCACTGTCATGTAGCTATATATAAGAATGCAAGGGCTGTTGGTTTCAGGAATATGATGTCTCAAGTCTACTCGACGGATGCTCTAAAATATTGGCTCCAACCAACTGTTGCTACAAATGGCTTAATCAACAAGACGCGTTGCAACAACTACTTTGTAAATTCTGTTATCCAGGTTGGTGTCACATAGCTTCGTGGAAATGCCTTTGTTTGTGTAATAGGTTCAAGAAGAGTGCTGGATCGGGCTCGAGGTGGAAAACATGACAGGCAGGCTTCAGAGAGAGTTCGACTCCGTGACCACGCTCTGGGACGTCGCCGAGAACTTTGAGAAAGATGATACATGGGTGCGATCGCTATGTAACTGTATCAATGTCTGACTCATTGACCGAATACGATCACTGTCATGTAGCTATATATAAGAATGCAAGGGCTGTTGGTTTCAGGAATATGATGTCTCAAGTCTACTCGACGGATGCTCTAAAATATTGGCTCCAACCAACTGTTGCTACAAATGGCTTAATCAACAAGACGCGTTGCAACAACTACTTTGTAAATTCTGTTATCCAGGTTGGTGTCACATAGCTTCGTGGAAATGCCTTTGTTTGTGTAATAGGTTCAAGAAGAGTGCTGGATCGGGCTCGAGGTGGAAAACATGAGAAGAAGGCTTCAGCGAGAGTTCGACTCCGCGACCACGCTCTGGGACGTCGCCGAGAGCTTTGAGAAAGATGATGGCAGGTTTGGACAAGCAAATGCTGAATAACCATAACCATAGTTTGCATAGTCTATAATTTTATTGGTTACTCCATGGGTGTCAAACCTTTTTTATGGCAGGCCTGTGGCAATATTTTCTAAAAATTGGCGGTCCAGTTGCCGAAAGCACCTGAGAAAATGGGCGTAGGGATCTGGGAGGGGCTGCAGTTCGTGCAGAACAATTAGCACCGGCGTCCAATGCACAAGACATCAACCGGAAATGTCATTGTTTGTGTAATGGGTTCAAGAAGAGTTCTGGATCGGGCTCGAGGTGGAAAACATGAGAGGCAGGCTTCAGAGAGAGTTCGACTCCGTGACCACGCTCTGGGACGTCGCCGAGAACTTTGAGAAAGATGATACATGGGTGCGATCGCTATGTAACTGTATCAATGTCTGACTCATTGACCGAATACGATCACTGTCATGTAGCTATATATAAGAATGCAAGGGCTGTTGGTTTCAGGAATATGATGTCTCAAGTCTACTCGACGGATGCTCTAAAATATTGGCTCCAACCAACTGTTGCTACAAATGGCTTAATCATCAAGACGGGTTGCAGTTCGTGCAACTACTTTGTAAATTCTGTTATCCAGGTTGGTGTCACATAGCTTCGTGGAAATGCCTTTGTTTGTGTAATAGGTTCAAGAAGAGTTCTGGATCGGGCTCGAGGTGGAAAACATGACAGGCAGGCTTCAGAGAGAGTTCGACTCCGTGACCACGCTCTGGGACGTCGCCGAGAACTTTGAGAAAGATGATACATGGGTGCGATCGCTATGTAACTGTATCAATGTCTGACTCATTGACCGAATACGATCACTGTCATGTAGCTATATATAAGAATGCAAGGGCTGTTGGTTTCAGGAATATGATGTCTCAAGTCTACTCGACGGATGCTCTAAAATATTGGCTCCAACCAACTGTTGCTACAAATGGCTTAATCAACAAGACGCTCCAACCAACTGTTGTTGCACGCGTTGCAACAACTACTTTGTAAATTCTGTTATCCAGGTTGGTGTCACATAGCTTCGTGGAAATGCCTTTGTTTGTGTAATAGGTTCAAGAAGAGTGCTGGATCGGGCTCGAGGTGGAAAACATGACAGGCAGGCTTCAGAGAGAGTTCGACTCCGTGACCACGCTCTGGGACGTCGCCGAGAACTTTGAGAAAGATGATACATGGGTGCGATCGCTATGTAACTGTATCAATGTCTGACTCATTGACCGAATACGATCACTGTCATGTAGCTATATATAAGAATGCAAGGGCTGTTGGTTTCAGGAATATGATGTCTCAAGTCTACTCGACGGATGCTCTAAAATATTGGCTCCAACCAACTGTTGCTACAAATGGCTTAATCAACAAGACGCGTTGCAACAACTACTTTGTAAATTCTGTTATCCAGGTTGGTGTCACATAGCTTCGTGGAAATGCCTTTGTTTGTGACTCATTGACCGAATACGATCACTGTCATGTAGCTATATATAAGAATGCAAGGGCTGTTGGTTTCAGGAATATGATGTCTCAAGTCTACTCGACGGATGCTCTAAAATATTGGCTCCAACCAACTGTTGCTACAAATGGCTTAATCAACAAGACGCGTTGCAACAACTACTTTGTAAATTCTGTTATCCAGGTTGGTGTCACATAGCTTCGTGGAAATGCCTTTGTTTGTGTAATAGGTTCAAGAAAAGTGCTGGATCGGGCTCGAGGTGGAAAACATGAGAAGAAGGCTTCAGCGAGAGTTCGACTCCGCGACCACGCTCTGGGACGTCGCCGAGAGCTTTGAGAAAGATGATGGCAGGTTTGGACAAGCAAATGCTGAATAACCATAACCATAGTTTGCATAGTCTATAATTTTATTGGTTACTCCATGGGTGTCAAACCTTTTTTATGGCAGGCCTGTGGCAATATTTTCTAAAAATTGGCGGTCCAGTTGCCGAAAGCACCTGAGAAAATGGGCGTAGGGATCTGGGAGGGGCTGCAGTTCGTGCAGAACAATTAGCACCGGCGTCCAATGCACAAGACATCAACCGGAAATGTCATTGTTTGTGTAATGGGTTCAAGAAGAGTTCTGGATCGGGCTCGAGGTGGAAAACATGAGAGGCAGGCTTCAGAGAGAGTTCGACTCCGTGACCACGCTCTGGGACGTCGCCGAGAACTTTGAGAAAGATGATACATGGGTGCGATCGCTATGTAACTGTATCAATGTCTGACTCATTGACCGAATACGATCACTGTCATGTAGCTATATATAAGAATGCAAGGGCTGTTGGTTTCAGGAATATGATGTCTCAAGTCTACTCGACGGATGCTCTAAAATATTGGCTCCAACCAACTGTTGCTACAAATGGCTTAATCAACAAGACGCGTTGCACCAACTACTTTGTAAATTCTGTTATCCAGGTTGGTGTCACATAGCTTCGTGGAAATGCCTTTGTTTGTGTAATAGGTTCAAGAAGAGTGCTGGATCGGGCTCGAGGTGGAAAACATGACAGGCAGGCTTCAGAGAGAGTTCGACTCCGTGACCACGCTCTGGGACGTCGCCGAGAACTTTGAGAAAGATGATACATGGGTGCGATCGCTATGTAACTGTATCAATGTCTGACTCATTGACCGAATACGATCACTGTCATGTAGCTATATATAAGAATGCAAGGGCTGTTGGTTTCAGGAATATGATGTCTCAAGTCTACTCGACGGATGCTCTAAAATATTGGCTCCAACCAACTGTTGCTACAAATGGCTTAATCAACAAGACGCGTTGCAACAACTACTTTGTAAATTCTGTTATCCAGGTTGGTGTCACATAGCTTCGTGGAAATGCCTTTGTTTGTGTAATAGGTTCAAGAAGAGTGCTGGATCGGGCTCGAGGTGGAAAACATGAGAAGAAGGCTTCAGAGAGAGTTCGACTCCGTGACCATGCTCTGGGACGTCGCCGAGACTTTGAGAAAGATGATACATGGGTGCGATCGCTATGTAACTGTATCAATGTCTGACTCATTGACCGAATACGATCACTGTCATGTAGCTATATATAAGAATGCAAGGGCTGTTGGTTTCAGGAATATGATGTCTCAAGTCTACTCGACGGATGCTCTAAAATATTGGCTCCAACCAACTGTTGCTACAAATGGCTTAATCAACAAGACGCGTTGCAACAACTACTTTGTAAATTCTGTTATCCAGGTTGGTGTCACATAGCTTCGTGGAAATGCCTTTGTTTGTGTAATAGGTTCAAGAAAAGTGCTGGATCGGGCTCGAGGTGGAAAACATGAGAAGAAGGCTTCAGCGAGAGTTCGACTCCGCGACCACGCTCTGGGACGTCGCCGAGAGCTTTGAGAAAGATGATGGCAGGTTTGGACAAGCAAATGCTGAATAACCATAACCATAGTTTGCATAGTCTATAATTTTATTGGTTACTCCATGGGTGTCAAACCTTTTTTATGGCAGGCCTGTGGCAATATTTTCTAAAAATTGGCGGTCCAGTTGCCGAAAGCACCTGAGAAAATGGGCGTAGGGATCTGGGAGGGGCTGCAGTTCGTGCAGAACAATTAGCACCGGCGTCCAATGCACAAGACATCAACCGGAAATGTCATTGTTTGTGTAATGGGTTCAAGAAGAGTTCTGGATCGGGCTCGAGGTGGAAAACATGAGAGGCAGGCTTCAGAGAGAGTTCGACTCCGTGACCACGCTCTGGGACGTCGCCGAGAACTTTGAGAAAGATGATACATGGGTGCGATCGCTATGTAACTGTATCAATGTCTGACTCATTGACCGAATACGATCACTGTCATGTAGCTATATATAAGAATGCAAGGGCTGTTGGTTTCAGGAATATGATGTCTCAAGTCTACTCGACGGATGCTCTAAAATATTGGCTCCAACCAACTGTTGCTACAAATGGCTTAATCAACAAGACGCGTTGCAACAACTACTTTGTAAATTCTGTTATCCAGGTTGGTGTCACATAGCTTCGTGGAAATGCCTTTGTTTGTGTAATAGGTTCAAGAAGAGTGCTGGATCGGGCTCGAGGTGGAAAACATGACAGGCAGGCTTCAGAGAGAGTTCGACTCCGTGACCACGCTCTGGGACGTCGCCGAGAACTTTGAGAAAGATGATACATGGGTGCGATCGCTATGTAACTGTATCAATGTCTGACTCATTGACCGAATACGATCACTGTCATGTAGCTATATATAAGAATGCAAGGGCTGTTGGTTTCAGGATGCTCTAAAATATTGGCTCCAACCAACTGTTGCTACAAATGGCTTAATCAACAAGACGCGTTGCAACAACTACTTTGTAAATTCTGTTATCCAGGTTGGTGTCACATAGCTTCGTGGAAATGCCTTTGTTTGTGTAATAGGTTCAAGAGTGCTGGATCGGGCTCGAGGTGGAAAACATGAGAAGAAGGCTTCAGCGAGAGTTCGACTCCGCGACCACGCTCTGGGACGTCGCCGAGAGCTGTTTGGACAAGCAAATGCTGAATAACCATAAATAGTTTGCATAGTCTATAATTATTGGTTACTCCAAGACCTTTTTTATGGCAGGTGTGCAATATTTTCTAAAAATTGGCTCCAGTTGTGAGAAAATGGGCGTAATCTGGGAGGGGCTGTTCGTATCCAGCACCGGCGTCCAATGCACAAGACATCAACCGGAAATGTCATTGTTTGTGTAATGGGTTCAAGAAGAGTTCTGGATCGGGCTCGAGGTGGAAAACATGAGAGGCAGGCTTCAGAGAGAGTTCGACTCCGTGACCACGCTCTGGGACGTCGCCGAGAACTTTGAGAAAGATGATACATGGGTGCGATCGCTATGTAACTGTATCAATGTCTGACTCATTGACCGAATACGATCACTGTCATGTAGCTATATATAAGAATGCAAGGGCTGTTGGTTTCAGGAATATGATGTCTCAAGTCTACTCGACGGATGCTCTAAAATATTGGCTCCAACCAACTGTTGCTACAAATGGCTTAATCAACAAGACGCGTTGCAACAACTACTTTGTAAATTCTGTTATCCAGGTTGGTGTCACATAGCTTCGTGGAAATGCCTTTGTTTGTGTAATAGGTTCAAGAAGAGTGCTGGATCGGGCTCGAGGTGGAAAACATGACAGGCAGGCTTCAGAGAGAGTTCGACTCCGTGACCACGCTCTGGGACGTCGCCGAGAACTTTGAGAAAGATGATACATGGGTGCGATCGCTATGTAACTGTATCAATGTCTGACTGACTCATTGACCGAATACGATCACTGTCATGTAGCTATATATAAGTCAAGGGCTGTTGGTTTCAGGAATATGATGTCTCAAGTCTACTCGACGGATGCTCTAAAATATTGGCTCCAACCAACTGTTGCTACAAATGGCTTAATCAGCAAGACGCGTTGCAACAATTTACTTTGTAAATTCTGTTATCCAGGTTGCAAATGTCACATAGCTTCGTGGAAATGCCTTTGTTTGTGCCGAAAGCACCTGAGAAAATGGGCGTAGGGATCTGGGAGGGGCTGCAGTTCGTGCAGAACAATTAGCACCGGCGTCCAATGCACAAGACATCAACCGGAAATGTCATTGTTTGTGTAATGGGTTGCTGGATCGGGCTCGAGGTGGAAAACATGAGAGGCAGGCTTCAGAGAGAGTTCGACTCCGTGACCACGCTCTGGGACGTCGCCGAGAACTTTGAGAAAGATGATACATGGGTGCGATCGCTATGTAACTGTATCAATGTCTGACTCATTGACCGAATACGATCACTGTCATGTAGCTATATATAAGAATGCAAGGGCTGTTGGTTTCAGGAATATGATGTCTCAAGTCTACTCGACGGATGCTCTAAAATATTGGCTCCAACCAACTGTTGCTACAAATGGCTTTCAACAAGACGCGTTGCAACAAACTTTGTAAATTCTGTTATCCAGGTTGGTGTCACATAGCTTCATGGAAATGCCTTTGTTTGTGTAATAGGTAATAGGAAAAATTGGCGGGCAGGCCGAAAGCACCTGAGAACAAGAAGGCTTCAGCGAGAGTTCGACTCCGCGACCACGCTCTGGGACGTCGCCGAGAGCTTTGAGAAAGATGATGGCAGGTTTGGACAAGCAAATGCTGAATAACCATAACCATAGTTTGCATAGTCTATAATTTTATTGGTTACTCCATGGGTGTCAAACCTTTTTTATGGCAGGCCTGTGGCAATATTTTCTAAAAATTGGCGGTCCAGTTCCAGGTGGGAGGGGCTGGTTGTCACATAGCTTCGTGGAAATGCCTTTGTTTGTGTAATAGGTTCAAGAAGAGTGCTGGATCGGGCTCGAGGTGGAAAACATGAGAGGCAGGCTTCAGAGAGAGTTCGACTCCGTGACCACGCTCTGGGACGTCGCCGAGAACTTTGAGAAAGATGATACATGGGTGCGATCGCTATGTAACTGTATCAATGTCTGACTCATTGACCGAATACGATCACTGTCATGTAGCTATATATAAGAATGCAAGGGCTGTTGGTTTCAGGAATATGATGTCTCAAGTCTACTCGACGGATGCTCTAAAATATTGGCTCCAACCAACTGTTGCTACAAATGGCTTAATCAACAAGACGCGTTGCAACAATTTACTTTGTAAATTCTGTTATCCAGGTTGGTGTCACATAGCTTCGTGGAAATGCCTTTGTTTGTGTAATAGGTTCAAGAAGAGTGCTGGATCGGGCTCGAGGTGGAAAACATGACAGGCAGGCTTCAGAGAGAGTTCGACTCCGTGACCACGCTCTGGGACGTCGCCGAGAACTTTGAGAAAGATGATACATGGGTGCGATCGCTATGTAACTGTATCAATGTCTGACTCATTGACCGAATACGATCACTGTCATGTAGCTATATATAAGAATGCAAGGGCTGTTGGTTTCAGGAATATGATGTCTCAAGTCTACTCGACGGATGCTCTAAAATATTGGCTCCAACCAACTGTTGCTACAAATGGCTTAATCAGCAAGACGCGTTGCAACAATTTACTTTGTAAATTCTGTTATCCAGGTTGGTGTCACATAGCTTCGTGGAAATGCCTTTGTTTGTGTAATAGGTTCAAGAAGAGTGCTGGATCGGGCTCGAGGTGGAAAACATGAGAGGCAGGCTTCAGAGAGAGTTCGACTCCGTGACCATGCTCTGGGACGTCGCCGAGAACTTTGAGAAAGATGATACATGGGTGCGATCGCTATGTAACTGTATCAATGTCTGACTCATTGACCGAATACGATCACTGTCATGTAGCTATATATAAGAATGCAAGGGCTGTTGGTTTCAGGAATATGATGTCTCAAGTCTACTCGACGGATGCTCTAAAATATTGGCTCCAACCAACTGTTGCTACAAATGGCTTAATCAACAAGACGCGTTGCAACAACTACTTTGTAAATTCTGTTATCCAGGTTGGTGTCACATAGCTTCGTGGAAATGCCTTTGTTTGTGTAATAGGTTCAAGAAAAGTGCTGGATCGGGCTCGAGGTGGAAAACATGAGAAGAAGGCTTCAGCGAGAGTTCGACTCCGCGACCACGCTCTGGGACGTCGCCGAGAGCTTTGAGAAAGATGATGGCAGGTTTGGACAAGCAAATGCTGAATAACCATAACCATAGTTTGCATAGTCTATAATTTTATTGGTTACTCCATGGGTGTCAAACCTTTTTTATGGCAGGCCTGTGGCAATATTTTCTAAAAATTGGCGGTCCAGTTGCCGAAAGCACCTGAGAAAATGGGCGTAGGGATCTGGGAGGGGCTGCAGTTCGTGCAGAACAATTAGCACCGGCGTCCAATGCACAAGACATCAACCGGAAATGTCATTGTTTGTGTAATGGGTTCAAGAAGAGTTCTGGATCGGGCTCGAGGTGGAAAACATGAGAGGCAGGCTTCAGAGAGAGTTCGACTCCGTGACCACGCTCTGGGACGTCGCCGAGAACTTTGAGAAAGATGATACATGGGTGCGATCGCTATGTAACTGTATCAATGTCTGACTCATTGACCGAATACGATCACTGTCATGTAGCTATATATAAGAATGCAAGGGCTGTTGGTTTCAGGAATATGATGTCTCAAGTCTACTCGACGGATGCTCTAAAATATTGGCTCCAACCAACTGTTGCTACAAATGGCTTAATCAGCAAGACGCGTTGCAACAATTTACTTTGTAAATTCTGTTATCCAGGTTGGTGTCACATAGCTTCGTGGAAATGCCTTTGTTTGTGTAATAGGTTCAAGAAGAGTGCTGGATCGGGCTCGAGGTGGAAAACATGACAGGCAGGCTTCAGAGAGAGTTCGACTCCGTGACCACGCTCTGGGACGTCGCCGAGAACTTTGAGAAAGATGATACATGGGTGCGATCGCTATGTAACTGTATCAATGTCTGACTCATTGACCGAATACGATCACTGTCATGTAGCTATATATAAGAATGCAAGGGCTGTTGGTTTCAGGAATATGATGTCTCAAGTCTACTCGACGGATGCTCTAAAATATTGGCTCCAACCAACTGTTGCTACAAATGGCTTAATCAACAAGACGCGTTGCAACAATTTACTTTGTAAATTCTGTTATCCAGGTTGGTGTCACATAGCTTCGTGGAAATGCCTTTGTTTGTGTAATAGGTTCAAGAAGAGTGCTGGATCGGGCTCGAGGTGGAAAACATGACAGGCAGGCTTCAGAGAGAGTTCGACTCCGTGACCACGCTCTGGGACGTCGCCGAGAACTTTGAGAAAGATGATACATGGGTGCGATCGCTATGTAACTGTATCAATGTCTGACTCATTGACCGAATACGATCACTGTCATGTAGCTATATATAAGAATGCAAGGGCTGTTGGTTTCAGGAATATGATGTCTCAAGTCTACTCGACGGATGCTCTAAAATATTGGCTCCAACCAACTGTTGCTACAAATGGCTTAATCAACAAGACGCGTTGCAACAACTACTTTGTAAATTCTGTTATCCAGGTTGGTGTCACATAGCTTCGTGGAAATGCCTTTGTTTGTGTAATAGGTTCAAGAAAAGTGCTGGATCGGGCTCGAGGTGGAAAACATGAGAAGAAGGCTTCAGCGAGAGTTCGACTCCGCGACCACGCTCTGGGACGTCGCCGAGAGCTTTGAGAAAGATGATGGCAGGTTTGGACAAGCAAATGCTGAATAACCATAACCATAGTTTGCATAGTCTATAATTTTATTGGTTACTCCATGGGTGTCAAACCTTTTTTATGGCAGGCCTGTGGCAATATTTTCTAAAAATTGGCGGTCCAGTTGCCGAAAGCACCTGAGAAAATGGGCGTAGGGATCTGGGAGGGGCTGCAGTTCGTGCAGAACAATTAGCACCGGCGTCCAATGCACAAGACATCAACCGGAAATGTCATTGTTTGTGTAATGGGTTCAAGAAGAGTTCTGGATCGGGCTCGAGCCAGAAAACATGAGAGGAAGGCTTCAGAGAGAGTTCGACTCCGTGACCACGCTCTGGGACGTCGCCGAGAACTTTGAGAAAGATGAGGCATGGGTGCGATCGCTATGTAACTGAACTGATCAGCTTTAAAACTCATTGACCGAAGCCGGGTTGGGTCATGAGCGCTCCTGAGTAGTAACCTTGAAGGGGCGCTTCCCAATCTTTGAATGAATGTGTGAATGAATGATACAGAAGATGGATGAAAACGAACAGAGTTACAGAGGAACAGAGATTGATACCAACTGTCGACCAGAACACTTGAGTCTAGTAAAAGCTCGAGCTTGGAATTATTACGGGACCTCTCTGACACTGCTCGTATCCAGCTTAAGGTTCTCGTTCTTATCTACCGGTCTTATTCTGGCCTAGCTCCAAAGTACATCTGTGACCTCATTCGCCGACCTATCTCTGCCACCTATCAACTCCTATTATAACGATTTAAGGTCAAGGAGGTCACAGTAATAATACTCTCAGATTGTCATACTCAGTGGAATTTCACATACGATAGAGTAAGAGTTTGACAGTTTGATTACAATTTGCATTTACTTGCTAAAGTCTGTTTCAAACGTGGTTTGAAATCTGACAATTGCGGCTTTGAGCCTACTGTGCAGACTCTGTGTAACAGCTGTGACCGAATTGTTTGAATGTCTGTCATCAATTAATATTATGATGTGCGAGGCTTCAACGGATGGGGCACCAAAACCAAGCCATAATCATGGCAACATCCAGAAGATCAGTCAGCAAGGCAGAGCACTGGCGTCTAATGCATAAGGGAACCGATGGGGCACCAAAACCAACCAACAGTTAGATCACTACTAAGTTTAATGGCGTCCCACGAATACCATTAAAAATTCCAGAATTATGGGATTGTTGGTTTCAGGAACCTGACAAACAACTGTTCCAGAATCATAGATTTTCCCAACTACTTCCGTGTGTCGGCCAGGCTGAAGGGTTTGGAAAACAAAGACAATTGCTTTCTTAACAGCATTATTCAGGTTAGTGTCACACAACTTCATTGAAATGCTTTTGTTGTATAACGGATAAGAATCTTTAGCAAGTATGTCGGGCAAGTGTTCAGTGCAATTGGTCATTGCTTTGTCATTAATGGTGGTGCTTAATAAATGCAGAAACTTGCTTTGTCTATTTAGTGATGCTTAATAAACACGGAAATGAATATCGCATAAATTGGTCTTCCAGAGTTAACTATAATTTATTCGAAAATGTCTCACTGCCGCACAAAAGCACTATGCGATATCAAGTCCTCTTAGCCTCTATTTGCCTCTTTTCGGAAACCTAATGATACTACAATGGGGCTAATCAACGATGTTAAAAGAAATAACTGTTTCATTCAGGTTGGTGTCACGTAGCTTCATGAAAATGGTTTTGTAGTAGGCCTATTATGGAAAAGAATCCTGGGGAAGTCTGTCGGACAAGTGTTCAATGCAATTGGTCGATGCATTGTCTTAACAGTGATGCTTAATCAATACAGGAAATGAATATTGCTGATATACATGGGACAGCTAACAGAACCTTTGAACTTGCTAAATGCGGACAAGAGGGAGGGAGTGGTCAAAAGTAGGTCATTTTCAATGAACGTCCTTTATGGACGACCCCAATGCAGAAGGCATCGACCGATGGGACACCAAAAACAAGCTATAATCATGGAAACATCCAGAAGATTAGTTAGTAAGGCAGAGTACTGTAACTGGTGTCTAATGCACAAGGCATCAACCGAGGGCAGTTCAAAATCTAGCGACAGATCACTAGAAAGTTTAATCGCGCCCCACGAATACCATTAAAAGTTCCAGAATTATGGGTTCGTTGGTTTCAAAAACATGATAAACGACTCGTCCAAAGGTTTTGCTAAATACTTCTGTGAATCAGGCCAGCCAAAGGGATTGGAGAACAAAAAGAAGGCATACAGCTGCTTTCTCAACAGCGTTCTTCAGGTTGGTGTCGCACAACTTCATGGAAATGCCTTTGATGTATAATGGATAAGAATCTTTGGGAAGTCTGTCGGGCAAGTGTTCAGTGCAGTTGGTCGATGCAATGTCTTAATAGTGATGCTTAATAAACACGGAAATGAATATTGCATAAATTGGTCTTCCTGTGCTAACTATAATCACCAAAATGTCTCACTGCCGCACAAAAGTGGACACTGCAAGATGAAGTCGTCTTAGCCTGTATGCCTCTTTTTCACAAATGCTTGAAGGCCATTTTCTTCGATCAAATGTGATGTTTCATTGTGTTAGGTCGGGAGTACTGTGGAGTACTTTGATATTGTCATATCAAGCAATGGAAGGTTAGTCTCTTGAAGTGATGCTATATGAATTTGCAAATACCAATACCAGAAAGGTTATTGGGTAAGGTAGTATATAATGTTTGGTATACTTTACCATATCAAACATTATTATAATACCTTGGATGAATAAAGGGCATATGTGGTAACAGGGAATTTCTTTTTAGGTTCTATGGAATATTGAAGTATTCCGTAAATCTTTCAACTGTTTAGTGAGCCACGCCTGCATGCAAAGCTCGTGTGTCGTTTGTGCACTGAAGGTAATTTGTAAATTCTGTTTACAGTTCTTGTAAAAATAATTCATATTCAAATTTTATTAGAGTCGATTTCATGGTCTATGATCAAGTACAGTTGCAATTACAATGAGTGAGTATCCTTAAGTACAAAATGGCCATGGATGATCACTACATGATAGACTTGTAGTAAGAATTGATTCGTAGAGAAAAAGTCCAATTTGCTTATCTGGTCTTCCCCCACTGAAGTAGCATTAATTGTTCGGATCAATCTTCTTGAGATTAACCTGATTACGACTTGGTTTTGGAGTGACATCGGTTCTTGCCTTGTGCATTAGACACCAGCGCAATAGAAGTTACTAAAACTGCCTATGTCCTTAGACCAAGAGCTCATGACCGAATATTGCCCAAAGTTAATTTGAAGCAATACGTTTGAGTGGTTTTCAAACGGTGTATTTCCCTTACCCTTTGCTACGGATGGTAAGAGAAAATCGTGTGCTTTCTCAGACTTAGCTGATTTCCAGTGGACTTTTCTGTAATGGATTATGATTTCGACTATGACTTCACCTTGTGCATTTTGATAACAGCGCTATGGAAGTTTTTAGATTAGATTAGATTAACTATAGAAGTCATTGGATTAGATTCTTAAATGACAAAAACTTTTCTGTTTTGAAAGGGTTTCTGTCGAGGGAAGTCCTCAACCACCTCTCCATCCGATCCAAAGCGACAGAAGTGCTTGGCAAACAGTGAGTACCCTTTACATTGAAGTACTTGACCAGTTAAGTAAGTAAGTACTGTAAGTATATTCTTTATGAAATTAACTGCCTATCCTCACTTGTGTACACGATGATGAGTTCTCTGCCTGAAGGCAGGTCAGGTCCATTGGCTTTTACGCCACCTGGGGATGAGATGAGTGAGCTGGTTTCCTGTTGTCTTCTTCACAGACAAAATTTGTAGGTGAGCAACTTGTCCAGGGTCACTACGCAGTAGCTTTGAGGTAGATTCGAACCTGCGACCCTCCCGTTACAAGGCACAGAACATACCGCTACACCACCGCATCCTATTTTGGCGTACATGCATTAGATATGCTATAACTTTCTAATTGTGTACGACTTCTGCATTAGATTGTCTACCTGGAGTTAACAGGGTCATGGGCGCAGTGTGTAAGGAAGCGCCTTTACTGGGTGAGGAGCGAATGTAACTCATTGGCAAGGCTTACAGTGGCTTTGAGACGTTACAAAGCACGGTTCAGAAGTCATCGGCTATTGTTTTTTCGGTAGCGGGACCTAGGCCTTTGAAACTCAGTCCCTGTGTTTCTCCATTCTTCTTGCTTTCATTCTAAACTTAAGACTTGGGCCAACCTCTTTCAAATTGCTTATCCACCATAGACTGTCTCTGTGTCTTGTGGACTGATCTTCTGAATTTTGATCTGATTAAGGCTGGGTTTTTGGTGTGCCATCGGTTGATCCCTTGTTCATTAGACACCGGCGCTACAGAAGTTACGAATTACAGTTGCAATAGGTTCATCATATAATGTGCCGGTTCATGAGTCATCTGTTCATAAGTCGTGTTAGAATCAGTCGGGTTGAGGGCAGTAGCCTAATAGATGAGAAAAATGACACTTGTAGGCCTACCGTACACGTTTTCTTGTTTTTCTTCCTCTTAGCCTGCCACCAAATGTCGCGGGACGTTCGAAGCCTGGCACCCCGATAACCCACGGCCAGTCGACGATCAACTCGTCCGCAGCAGCACGCGTATCGACTGACACAAGTTGGTGTCTAATCTGATAATTAATCTAATATAATTATTTAATCTAATCTAATGACGTCTGTAAGTGGGATGCGGTGGTGTAGCGATATGTTCTGTGCCTTGTAACCGGAGGGTCGCAGGTTCGAATCTACTTCAAGCCACTGCGTAGCGACTAGCGACCCTGTCGCTAACCCACAATTGTCTGTGAGGAAGGCAACGGCAAACCACCTGACGCATCTCATCTTCCCCGGGTGGCATAAAAGCCAATGGAACTGCCTTCGGACAGAGAACTCACCATCTTCATCATATTCTTTATTATTTCAAACTGACAAGTACACAGTATGTTCACAGTTTTTAGTATTAACGGATGATCACACGTTCTTACAGGAGTTGAATTTAACATATGGCAGCGATGCAAGGCGCCCCATCACATCCGAGTACTCATTTTAGCAACGCCATCTAGCGAATGACAGGCTGAGTGGACTTTGGTAGTGGGTACAGATCCAGCTTCCTACTTGATGAACTGCTCTTATAATAAAAATAACCAGTGAATCAGTGATGTTACCATTTTCTAATTCCCCCCAACCCCGAATGACTTCTGTTATAATGGGCGTGGCTTAAGTTTAAACTTCTCCAAGTTGTCACATACGAGTTGATCTGATTAGATAAATTATTTGCTACATTGTAGTTGGGCTGACGTCCTTTCAAATGCAAGAAGATGTTTGCCAGACTCTGGCACAATTCATTCTAAATCAGGTTTCTATTTGCTACTCGTAATTGTAAACTCCAAACTTCTAAAGTGCCACCCTGGAACTAAGTGCAAGGCACCAGCTTATTCACGAGCACTGTGTCGTATCAGAGAGATTACAGGAGGATCCTAGACCAGCTGCCAGAGAGAGGAGGCAGAGCAGCTGTGTGGACGGGTTTTTCAATTGCTACAGAGGTTTTATCGTTGCTTTTACCCCAAGGTAGAGAGATCTCAGCAGCAAAAGTTACGGGGGGCATTACTACTGCCACAACCACCACTATTACTACCACCACCGCTACTGTTACTAGCACCATCACCACCGCTACTATTAATAATATCACTACTGTTTCTATTATCCCAACTATCATTGTTACCACCAACACTACTACTACTTCTAAAACTTGTACTATTGCCGTTACTAGTTTCGAAGTTGTTAATTAATAATAATATTATTATTATTGCTAAGTTGAATTGTTGTGAATTTTTTTAGTATGCAAGCGAGGCAAACACCGTAGAATTTTACCATCAGGAACTGAGGTCAGTAAGGTCACAGGTCTCAAATTGCTTTATTTAGTTTAAGCATGTCTGTCAGATAAGTGTTCAGTGCAATTGGTCGATGCATTGTCTTACTAGCGATGCTTAATAAACACGGAAATGAATATCGCATAAATTGGTCTTCCTGTGCTAACTATAATTTATTAAAAAATTTCTCACTGCCGCACCAAAGCACTATGCGAGATCAAGTCCTCCTCTTAGCCTCTTTGCGGAAACCTAATGATACTAACTACAATAGGACTAATCAACGATGTTAAAAGAAATAACTGTTTCATTCAGGTTGGTGTCACTGTCACATAGCTTCATGAAAATGCCTTTGTAGTAGGCCTATAATAATAATGGATAAGAATCTTGGGGAAGTCTTTCGGACAAGAGTTCAATGCAATTGGTCGATGCATTGTCTTAATAGTAATGCTTCTTAAATACGGAAATGAATAATGCTGATATACATGGGTCAGCTAACAGACCCTTTGAACGTGCTAAATGCGGACAAGGCGGAGGGAGGGGTCAAAAGTAGGTCATATTCAACGAACGTCTTTTGTGGACGACCCCAAGGCCGAAGGGATTACAGAATATCGATCGGCAATTCAACTGTTTTATGAACAGCATTATTCACGTTGGTGTCACACATCTTCATGGAAATGCCTTTGATGTATAATGGATAAGAATCTTGTGGAAGTCTGTCGGACAAGTGTTCAATGCAATTGGTCGATGCTTTGTCTGATGCTTAAAAAACACGGAAATGAATATCGCATAAATTGTTCTTCCTGTGCTAACTATAAGGATGGACCAAAGCATTATCGAGCACCGGTTTGCCCAAAAGGGCTATTTAATAATAAAAAAGCGTTAAACTGCTTTTTGAATTCCGTCATTCAGGTTGGTGTCACTCAGCTTCATGAAAATGTCTTTGTAGTATAATGGATAAGAATCTTGAGGAAGTCTGTCGGACAAGTGTTCAGTGCAATTGGTCGATGCATTGTCTTAATAGTAATGCTTCATAAAAACGGAAATGAATAATTAATGCTGATATACATGGATCAGCTAACAGACCCTTTGAACTTGCTAAATGCGGACAAGGAGGAGGAATGGGTCCAAAGTAGGTCATTTCCTTCGGATGTCCTTTATGGACGACCCCAATGCAGAAGGCATCGACCGATGGGACACCAAAACCAAGCCATAATCATGGCAACATCCAGAAGATCAGTCTGATCTTCTGGATGTTGCCATGATTATGGCTTGGTTTTGGGCAGAGTACTGGCGTCTAATGCACAAGGGAAACCGATGAGGCACCAAATCAAAGCCACCATCGTTAGATCACTACTAAGTTCAATGGCGTCCCGCGAATACCATTAAAAGTTCAGGAATAATGTGATTGTTTGTTTCAGAGACTTGATTCACCGGTACGCTGTGATGAATGCACCACCGAAGCTTTATCGAGCAGCTTGTGTACGCCCGAAAGGGCTTTCAAATAATGGAAGAGAATTCAATTGCTGATGGCTCAAATATGATTTTCTGTGTTTTTTCATTTGTTTACTTTGGATGAAGAAGCCGTCGAGTTTCTGGCCCGATTCGTGGCTTCACAGGTTTATATTTGCTACTCTTAATTGTAAACTCCAAATTTCTAAAATGCCACACTAGAGCAAAGTGCAGGGCACCAGCTTATTCACGAGCACTGTGTCGTATCAGAGAGGTTGCAGGAAGATCCGAGACCAGTTGCCAGAGAGACCAGAGAGAGGAGGCAGAGCAGCTGTGTGGACGGGTTTTTCAATTACTACACCGGTTTTATTGTTGCTTTTACCCCAAGGTAGATAGATCTCGGCAGCAAAAAGTTACTGGGGGTGGGGCATTACTACTGCCTCAACCACCACTATTGCTACTACTATTGCCATTACTAGGTTGGAAGTTGTTAATTAATAATAATGATATTATTATTTCTAAGTTGAATTGTTGTGATTTTTTTAGTATTCAAGGGAAGAGAAGGAATTAGATTTCTACCGTCAGGCACTGAAGTTAGTAAGGTCACAGTGACTAATTTTCTCAAATTGCTTTATTCGGTTTAATTTGACGTACAGTAGCTTTTTGGAATTTGTTACAATTTACATTGCTAAAATCTGTTTTGCAGCACACGACGATTGCGGATTTGAGTTTACTGTGCAAACTCTGTGTAACAAATTGTTTGAATGTCTGTCATCAGTTAATATGACGCACGAAGCGTCAACTGAACAAAGCCACATTCAGGGCGTCATCCAGAAGGCTTAAAAATCTTAATTTTGATCTTTATTATAAGTCGCGAATATAACGTAAAACTCATTAAGCCTTAAGATGCATGACACATTTGAACTTTTAATCTCAAATTGTGTAGTCTTTAGATAAAGCTCCGCGGGTCAGAAAAACGTCGGCGGGTCAGAAATGGTCCGAGAACCGGCTCTTTGACACCTCTGAGTTAGACAGAGAGCACTGTCATCTAATGCAGAAGGCATCAACCGATGGGGCACCAAGACCAAACCATAATCATGGCAACATCCAGAAGATCAGTCAGTAAAGCAGATTACTGGTGTCTAATGCACAAGGCAACCGATGGGGAACCAAAACCAATCAACAGTTTTAAAAGTTCCGTAATAATGGGATTGTTGGTTTCAGAAACATGATTCACCACGACTACTCATCAGAGCTAAAGGATGCACCAAAGTTCTATCATCAAGCTAACAAACTCCCGAAAGGGCTATCGAATGAAACAGGGTTCAATTGTTTTTTTGAATGCTGTTATTCAGGTTGGTGTCACGCAGCTTCATGAAAATGCCTTTGTAGTAAAATGGATAAGAATCTTGTGGAAGTCTGTCGGACAAGTGTTCAATGCAATTGGTCGATGCTTTGTCTATTTAGTGATGCTTAATAAAAACGGAAATGAATATCGCATAAATTGGTCTTCCGGTGCTAACTATAGTCACCAAAATTTCTCACTGCCGCACAAAAGCGGACACTGCAAGATCAAGTCGTGTTAGCTTGTATGCCTCTTTTTCACAAATGCTTGAAGGCCATTTTCTTCGATCAAATGTGTAAGGTCGGGAGTACTGTGCCAATAGGTGAAGTACTTTGATATTGTCATATCAAGCAATGAAAGGTGAGTCTCTGTTGAAGTGGTGCTATATGAATTTGCAAATACCAATACCATCTCCAGAAAGGTTATTGGGTAAGGTAGTATATAATGTTTGGTATACTTTACCATATAAAACATTATATAATACCTTAGATGAGCAAGGGGCATATGTGGTAAGAGGTAGTAACAGGGAATTTCTTTTTAGGTTTTATGGAGTAGTGATGCATTCCGCACGTCTTTTAACTGTTCTGTCAGCCACGTATGCACGAACAGCTCATGTCTCTTTTGTGCTCTGAAGGTAATTTGTAAATTATGTTCACAGTTCTTGTAAAAATAATTACTGGATTCAATTTTTCAATTATATTATTAAAGTAAGTTATTTCAGATTCATATTGAAATTTTATTAGAGTCGATTTCATGGTCTATGACCAAGTACAGTTGCAATTACAATGAGTGAGTATCCTTAAGTACAAAATGGCCATGGATGATCACTACATGATAGACTTGTAGTAAGAATTGATTCGTACAGAGAAAAAGTTCAATTGGCTTATCTGGTCTTCCCCACTGAAGTAGCATTAATTGTTCGGATCAATCTTCTTGAGATTAACCTGATTACGACTTGGTTTTGGAGTGCCATCGGTTCTTGCCTTGTGCATTAGACACCAACGCAATAGAAGTTACTAAAACTGCCTATGTCCTTAGACCAAGAGCTCATGACCGAATATTGCCCAAAGTTAATTTGAAGCAATACGTTTGAGTGGTTTTCAAACGGTGTATTTCCCTTACCCTTTGCTACGGATGGTAAGAGAAAATCGTGTGCTTTCTCAGACTTAGCTGATTTCCAGTGGACTTTTCTCTAATGGATTACGCTTACGTTTAAACTTCTCCAAGTTGTCACATACGATTTGAGCAATGACTTCTGTTATAATGGGCGTGGCTTAAGTTTAAACTTCTCCAAGTTGTCACATACGATTTGATCTGATTAGATAAATGATTTGCTACATTGTAGTTGGGCCGGATGACTCGTCCATGAAGTCCTTTGAAATGCAAGACGATGTTTGTCGGGCGCTGGCGCAATTTGTTGCAGCTCAGGTTTCTATTTGCTACTCGTAATTGTAAACTCCACACTTCTAAAGTGCCACCCTGTACCTAAGTGCAGGGCACCAGCTTATTCACGAGCACTGTGTCGTATCAGAGAGATTACAGGAGGATCCTAGACCAGTTGCCAGAGAGAGGAGGCAGATCAGCTGTGTGGACGGGTTTTTCAATTGCTACAGAGCTTTTATCGTTACTTTTACCCCAACCATCACTGTTACCACCAACACTACTACTACTGCTAACACTTCTGCTACTGCCATTACTAGTTTTGAAGTTGTTAAATAATAATAATGTATTATTGTTTCTATGTTGATTGTTGTGAATTTTTGTAGCATCCAGGGGAGACAATGTAAGCGTGTTCTCGGCAACTAAGGTCAGTAATAATAAATTTTATAGGTTTGATATTGATTTAGTAGTTGATGGATGAAATATGATTTTCTGTGTTTTTTCATTTGTTTACTTTTTACAGTTTACCTTGGATGAAGAAGCCGTCGATTTCCTCGCACGTTTTGTGGCTTCACAGGTTTCTATTTGCTACTCGTAATTGTAAACTCCAAACTTCTAAAGTGCCACCCTGGAACTAAGTGCAGGGCACCAGCTTATTCACGAGCACTGTGTCGTATCAGAGAGATTACAGGAGGATCCTAGACCAGCTGCCAGAGAGAGGAGGCAGAGCAGCTGTGTGGACGGGTTTTTCAATTGCTACAGAGGTTTTATCGTTGCTTTTACCCCAAGGTAGAGAGATCTCAGCAGCAAAAGGTACGGGGGGGGGGCATTACTACTGCCACAACCACCACTATTACTACTACTACTAATACTACCACCACCGCTACTGTTACTAGCACCATCACCACCGCTACTATTAATAATATCACTACTGTTTCTATTATCCCAAATATCATTGTTACCACCAACACTACTACTACTGCTAAAACTTGTACTATTGCCGTTACTAGTTTCGAAGTTGTTAATTAATAATAATAATATTATTATTGCTAAGTTGAATTGTTGTGAATTTTTTTAGTAAGCAAGTGAAGGCAAAAGTGTGGAATTTTACAATCAGGAACTGAGGTCAGTAAGGTCAGAGTGACTAATTTTCTCAAATTGCTTTATTTAGTTTAATTTGACTTACAGTAGCTTTTTGGAATTTGCTACAATTTACATTGCTAAAATCTGTTTTGCAGCACATGACGATTGCGGCTTTGAGTCTACTGTTCAAACTCTGTGTAACAAATTGTTTGAATGTCTGTCATCAGTTAATATGATGCACGAAGCGTCAATTGATGGGTCACCCGAACAAAGCCATATTCAGGTCAACATCTCAAATTGTGTAGTCTTTAGGGAAGGCTCTGTGGGCCAGAGAAACATCGTCAGAGGGCCAGAAATGGTCCGAGGGCCGGCTCTTTGAGTTAGACAGAGAGCACTGGCACCTAATGCAGAAGGCATCAATCGATGGGGCACCAACCAACCCATAAATCAGGCAAACATCCAGAATATCGGTCAGTAAAGCAGAGTACTGGCGTTTAATGCACAAGTTATCAACCGAGGGCACTTGAAAATCAAGCCACAGATCACCAGGAAGATCACCAGGCAGTTAATTGCGTCCCACGAATACCATTAAAATTCCTGAATTATGGGATTGTTGGTTTCAGGAACATGACGGAGAAACTCGGAGATACTCAAAAGTTAAACGACTCGTCCAAAGGTTTTGCTAAATATTTCTGTCCGTCAGGGCGGCCAAAAGGATTAGAGAACAGCGAGAAAGCAAACAACTGCTTTCTTAACAGCATTCTTCAGGTTGGTGTCGCACAACTTCATGGAAATGCCTTTGATGTATAATGGATAAAAATCTTGAGCATGTCTGTCAGATAAGTGTTCAGTGCAATTGGTCGATACATTGTCTCAACAGTGATGCTTAATAAACACGGAAATGAATATCGCATAAATTGGTCTTCCTGTGCTAACTATAATTTATTAAAAAATTTCTCACTGCCGCACAAAAGCACTATGCGAGATAAAGTCCTCCTCTTAGCCTCTTTTCGGAAACCTAATGATACTACAATGGGACTAATCAACGATGTTAAAAGAAATAACTGTTTCATTCAGGTTGGTGTCACATAGCTTCATGAAAATGCCTTTGATGTATAATGGATAAGAATCTTGAGGAAGTCTGTCGGACAAGTGTTCAATGCAATTGGTCGATGCATTGTCTTAATAGTAATGCTTCATAAAAACGGAAATGAATAATTAATGCTGATATACATGGGTCAGCTAACAGACCCTTTGAACTTGCTAAATGCGGACAAATGCGGACAAGGCGGAGGGAAGAGTCCAAAGTAGGTCATTTTCAACGAACGTCCTATGTGGACGAGCCAAATGCAGAAGTCATAGAGCGATGGTACACCAAAAACAAGCTATAATCATGGCAACATCCAGAAAATCAGTCAGCCAAGGTAGATTACTGTCAGATTACTGGTGTATAATGCACAAGGCATCAACCGATGGTACTTTAAAATCAAGCCACAGATCACTAGTCAGTTTAATCGCGTCCAACGAATACCATTAAAAATTCCAGAATTATGGGATTGTTGGATTCAGGAGCCTGACTGAGAAATGCTGCGAACTTTCGCAAACTCTATCATTGTAGTAGGCATATAATGGATAAGAATCTTGGGGAAGTCTGTCGGACAAGTGTTCAGTGCAATTGGTCGATGCATTGTCTTAATAGCGATGTTAATAAATACGGAAATGAATATTGCTGATATACATGGGTCAGCTAACAGTCCCTTTGAACTTGCTAAATGCGGACAAATGCGGACAAGGCGGAGGGAGGGGTCCAAAGTAGGTCATTTTCAACGAACGTCCTTGGGATTGTTAGTTTCAGGAACCTGACTGAGAAATGCTGCGAACTGAGAAATGTTTCTCCAAAGTTCTTCTTCAAGACAGATCCAAGTCCGAAAGGATTAGTTCTTCTTCAAGACAGATCTAAGTCCGAAAGGATTACAGAATAACTATCGGCAATTCAACTGCTTTATGAATAGCATTATTCAGGCTGGTGTCACACAACTTCATGGAAATGCCTTTGATGTATAATGGATAAGAATCTTGGGGGAAGTCAGTCGGACAAGTGTTCAGTTATCATTCTTGCAATCGCTTGTGTTATCTTTCAGGTCGTCTGTGCTTGTGGAGCTAAACAGACAAAATCATATGATGAACTGATTCACTACCTAACAGCCCACACAATTATGTGAGTTCTTTGTTGCGATCATGTGATTTTATCTGATTAGATAAATGATTTGCGACATTGTAGGTGTGCCAGTTGACTCATTCTCGATGTATTGTCCGATACAAGACGACGCGTTGCATGCTTTAGCGCAGTTCGTAGCCAATCAGGTTACTATTTGCTACTCGGAATTGTAAACTCCAAATTTCTGAAGTGCCACCCTGGAACTAAGTGCAGGGCACCAGCTTATTCACGAGCACTGTGTCGTATCAGAGAGGTTACAGGGAAATCGATGATGGTGGTGGTTGGTGGAGAAGCAGTACCACGACAGAATAATATTGCAAGTTTGGTTTTCAGTCTCTAGTGAAATGCTGCAACAAGGGCAAGCACAGAGTAGGCCTACTCTTCTTGGCATGTGTGGTAACAGAGAATATTTTTTGTTTAGATAATCTATCACCTGGAAACCTTCAAACGCAATTTTAACCTGATCGTTGACCATGCTTGCAAAGGGGTCGCTTGCATGATCTGTGCGCTGACGGTAAGTTTTAAATTCTGTTTACAGTTGTAAATATAATTACCGGATTGAATCTTTTCAAGAATAGTAATATTGAAGTATATGTGTTGTTACTATCATAATTGTTCATTGGCAAATGCTAGAATTTCTATAAAAAAATGTGGTAATTACAAAATTTTGCATTAAATTTCGTAATTTTACCAATGAAGTACAAGTTATTGTGACTAAATTGCTAATATCAACCAAAGGCTGCCTCTGTCTCGGCAGACTGATCTTGAGATTCGCCTTATTATAGTTAGGTTTTGATGTGCAATCGGTTGATGCCATGTGCATCAGATACCAGCACAACAGACGTTACTTGTTATATGATATGTATTCTTAAAATAAATTCATGATTAATAATAATTATTAATAATAATAAGTTATGTGCAGTGACTGGCGAGATAAGCTCTGTCGTTGTCTGCATTGCAGAGTTTGTTTGCCAAAAATTCACTTTGAGCCAGGATAGGGTGTTGCCACCTGATGCCATTCGAAAAGCTCTTGTAGCATCCTTTGACAACGTGCAGATTCCCAATGGGTCGAATGTGTGACTCTGCAGAGTGTTACGTGAGTTCTGGTTGCGCATTATCAATCAAAATCAATCAATCAAAACTCTTTTATTGAAGCCATGTCAAATAATTTTCTCTCCGATCACTTGTATGTGTTTAGTTGTTTTTTCTGCTCTGTTAATTTATTTATGTGTTCGTTTAGGTGCTGCATATCGTGCCAGACACCAACGAATTTTTGCGTGATGAGAAGGCCATGGAGGCCCTGAAGGCAAAACTGAAACAAAGTAAGGAATCCTTACCATTTCCAACTTACTTAATAAAAAATATAGTAAGGTATAGAGTTTGGTGTGCAATCGGCTAACGCCTTGTGCATTAAACCATCACAATGGAAGTTAATAATTATTTCATATATATTCTTAAAATAAATACACGATTAATAATATTAGACAAAGTTATGTGTAGTGACTGTGGTGAGGTTAGCTCTCATTGTCTGCATTACAGTGTATTTTTGCCGAGTTCTTGTTGAGCCAGGAGAAGATATTATCATCTGATAACATTCGAGGGGCTCTTTCAGCAAGCTTCAAAGACCTACTATGTTGCCCAGCAGGCCAGATGTGTGATGCTGCAGAGTTGTATGTGAGTTCTGTTGTGCATTATAGTAAAGTATAGAGTTTGAGAATTCAGATATCCTCCAGGACAGAATGATATACAGGATTTCTTATTCACCGGAGCACCCACTAGAACTTGGCTATAAAAATAGTGCATTAACCGTACACTGTTGGTGGGAAATGAGGTGGCGAGAGGGCGGACTAGACACCCACTTTCCAATGCCGGTTGTCAGGTTTAGATAGACTGAATGGTTTTCATTTAAATATTTTATGTTTGTCGCTGACATGGGTAGGAGGCAATTCTCGGAAGTAACCATGCACTTCTTTCAGACGGTGGCGTCGATGACCATTGTATGGTGCCACATTGCTTGCCGCATGAAATGTTCAGTGTCAAGGTCATCGAACAGGTGATAAGACCATATCTCTGTCATGTGCAGGGCTGACTAGTATATTGTTATCTTAGTTGCATATCATCTGAGACTGAAAGATGACGTAACAGCAGTCAGTCGACGGATTTATCTCTCTCAGAGTTTAAAGTATTTACAAGTAACTCGAGGTCGTCAGGTCACGTTTTTTTATACGACTTTTTTCTGCTGATGTCAGGGTCTGGAATAGCTATATTTTTTCTGGCGCTATTTTAGGAATTTTGAGGGATTTTAAGTTGAAATGTGTCAACCGTACATCTGGAAACCAAAATATAACTTCATGATCTACACCGGTAAGAGTTATAGCATCGTATGACGTCATAAGGGGTCGTCCATAAAGGACGTCCGCAGAAAATGACCTACTTTGAACCCACCCCTCCCCTTGTCCGCAATTGTCCGCATTTAGCGGTTGGTGAAGGCATTGGTGTGGCCAGTGGCGACGTACGGACGTGAGGCCTGGACGCTGAAGGAGGTATACAAGTGCATTTGTAAACAAGTGTATCCGAAAGCAAAGCTCTTGAGAATTCCGTGGACGAAAATGATGTCCAACGAACGGGTATACACATCAGCGGGGCCAAAAAGGAACTATTGGCACACACGAAAACTGGGGAACCAAGATATTTTGACCACATCATAAGACAGTCGCACTACAACATCGAGAGCAGCCTGATGACGGGTCTCGTGGAAGGTGTTCGAGGACCAGGAAGGCCGAGAATATCGTGGATCTACGTGGAAGCATTCCAGGGGTCATCTGCATTGGCATAAACTGGGCTTCGATATCGTCCTACTGGCCACAGCACCGGAAGAACTTCAAGAACTCGTGAAACGCGTCGAATACTGAGGTGTTGGAGATGGTGAGTACAGGAAAACTGGAACAAGTAAATTCCTGTGTATACCTAGGAAGTAGGGTAACAAACGATGCGAATTGCGCGAGTGAAGTGAAAGCAAGGCTGGCCATGGGGATGATGGTTATGGAAAAAATTGACGAAGATATCGAAGAACAAGTCGATCAGCAACGATACCAAACTGGGGTTGATGAAGGCATTGGTGTGGCCTATTTCTAATCAGGATTTTTTACCATAATAAGGATGATTCATTCTCGATTTCTTAAAACTTTCATGTACACCAAAGTGCGATTATCAGTTTGTTGAATAAAAGATATATATTTACTTACATACTATAATATCGGCAGGATAAGAAGTGACATTTTAGTACGCCTAATGGTTATCGATGTTGGTGCCAATCTTTCTGTTTTCTTGACAACACTGATGACCTGTTTCAATTTCTTCCTTGCTAGATTTGAATCGGCAAAGTTGCAGCTGTTAAACGCCACTTGAAAAAAGTTCCAGGCATTGTCTGCTTTGGTATTAATTGGTCTTCAGATCAACAGGCAGCAGTAAGCAAAGAAAAGCATTGGCATAAACTGGGCTTCGGTATCGTCCTACTGGCCACAGCACCGGAAGAACTTCAAGAACTCGTGAAACGCCTCGAAAGTGCTGCACAGCAAAACTCACTAGGCCTATTTCTCCTTGGCTTTCAAGGATTTGGAAATCTAAGTGCATCTTCACCTGGCGGCTGACTATCCGCGCCTCAGATTCACATTTCGGTGTGACCTTGCGCGCGTAACAAATTTATTTAATAATAATAATAATCATGGATCGACAACATCCTGAACTGGACTTGTGGGCCCAATGAACGCGGCACGCGACAGAAAACACTGGGCATTGAGGATCCATTAATGATGTAGCCGACCATCGCGTCATGTGACATGACATGACGTTGCATATTTGTGCTATATCGGAAATAGTTAAACAATAAGTATTATGTATCCGCTACATACAAACATACACAGAGAAATACATACCATTATGTAGAAACATACTTATAAATGTATACCTACAGACTTATGTACCGTAATACCAGTATGTACATTACGTAAATACCAGTATGTAGATACATACTTATAAATTTGTACTTACATACTTACGTAATATGCTTGTAGTACAAACTATGAGTATTATATACTCGAAGCGCCTCTGAATAGGAATCTGGGAGGGGCGCTATAACAAGTGTTCAAATACAATACAAATACAATACAATACAATATATACGTATCGAGATGCTTTATATAACACCTCTAAGAGCCCACAAGCATCGAAGCATGGTTAACTGGATTCAGTACGCAATCAGTAATTACCATTATGCTAATTGCAACTTTATGCAGCGCCATTTCAAAAGAGACTCACCAGAGGGGCTCCCGACATAACACAATGAAACGACAATCGAACAAAATAGTCATTAAACGTTTGCGGAAAAGACAGAGAGGCTCAGAAGCTCACGTGAGAGGCAATATGTGGAGCTGTGTTCCAGAAAGATGGTCGGATGCAACAGAACACTCTGCGCAGGTTGCCAAGTGAAGTTATCGTTCTTGCAATCGCAGTGTGTTATCTTTCAGGTTGTCTGTTCTTGTGGTTCTTTGTTGCTATCAAGTGAGTTCTTTGTTGCGATCACGTCTTGTAATTAATAAATCTTGTGCACAGCCATGCAATAGTTTTTTTGCTTCATGTTCTGCAAAAATGGTCACACAATGTTCATCCCAAACAAATTCAGTGCAGCAATTTCAGAAAGCTGCATGCCGGGTATTTGGGTAGAGCGATGACATGCATGAGCATTTGTTTTGGTTTTCTCTGCGTTGATCATTACGCCAAATCTACTGGTGTCGTAATATATTGTAGTTCAGGTCCACTCCTAGTGAGGAGGACAATGTCGTCAGCAAATTGGAGATTATTCACCAGCCCTCCATTTCATTTGATTCCTGCCTCGGTGTTGTCAAGGCTGAGTGACGAAACTGCTTCTAATCCTGCCTGCCTGGTCAATTCAGCAACTGACACTTTGATTAAATTTAACACTTTGATTAAATTTAATTATAACATGAATGACGAATAGTATTTCTTCATTAATGATAATCACACAGTTTTTGTTTGCAGCCAGATTGTTCAGAATGGCACATCCAAAAGTGAAGATATCTTTCGCTTAGTTCAAAATGAAGGAAATTACCCACAACAGTGTCCAGTGAGTCTGTTTTTGTAGCTTCAATCCTGCCAGGAATTATATCTTCAGACCCCCATAAACAGACTTTATTCTCCTGATGTAATTTCCGAAGTGAATTCAAATTCTGTGACAATTAACTTATGTGGAATGACACGGTTTTGAGCTTCCATATTTTACCATTTTAGACATTGACTTAAAACTCTCTCTGGTTACAATGCATGTTGATACTCAATATAATTTGAGTTGAGAAACTGTGCCTTTCTCGTAAAAAAATCAGTCGCTTTGCAAGAGGAGTTCGGTAGTTGATCCTTTTAGTTGTTTATTCTTGTATTTATTTCACCCAGCAGCAAAATCTTCATAACAATATATCTCTGCAATATGATATGAAATACAATAACAATACAACTTGGACCAGAGACTCTTAACATCCATGCTATCTTCGGCTGGGCCCTCCATTGGTGACTCTTTCAGCTCACTGTGCATTGTTTTGCTAACTGATGTAATAATTATATGCTTTCGTAATGACATTTAACAACATATACGCTAAAGCAGAGCACCTCTTGAAGGGACGCTATGTAAATGTTCACTTACATTACATTGCATTACATTACAATACATGGTAACTGATTGGTTAGAGCGCTCGCCTTGTAACACAGTGTATGGGTTCAATCCTCCTCCGAGACGGCTACTGTGTAGGGATGTTGAACAAGTCCTTCACTCAATTGCTCAGCACCATCGACTGATTTTTCTTCAATAGATAGTGGTGCTTGATAAATGCTTAATAGTAATAATAATAATAATAATAATAATAATAACAAAACCAAAAGTTTGCGGTTATCCATAAAGTACATTCACAAATTACCATCTCTTTGGTGCTTTCCAGATGTACTCAGTAGATAATAACAACCATTCACAACTGGTCCCGTGTCACCGTGTACCTTATGATGTTTACCGTTTATATGCAGCTGTTCAATGTTTTGTAAACCAGGGTTTCAAAGAGCCAGCCCGCAGACCGTGTTTTTTGGCTCACAGACCATTGCCTAAAGACTACACAATTTCAGAACAAAAGTTCTAATATGTCATATTTAAGGCTTAATGAGATTTAAGTGATGTTTGCAAAGTTCTGATCAAACTGAAGATTTTCAGAGTACCATTTAAGATTTCGTTTTGCAAAAATTTTCTGGGGACGCGCTCACCGAGCCCCCTCCCTACCCCCATTTTGCTCCTGAAGGTGCTTTCGGCAATCTGGACCACCAATTTCTATAAAATATTGCCACTGGCCTGCCATAAAAAAGGTTTGACACCCTGGAGTAAACAATAAAAACTATGGTTACATGGTTATTCAGCATTTGCTTGTCCAAACCTGTCATCATCTTTCTCAAAGCTCTCGACGAAGTCCCAGAGCGAGGTTGCGGGGTCAAACTCTTGCTGAAGCCTGCTTCTCTCATTTGCGACCTCGAGTCGATCCAGCACTCTTCTCAAACCTAAAGAAAGCCAAAAATAAGATAAATACGGTATTAAATGAATAAATACTAAAACAACGCCTGTAGTGTTAAAACTACAGGAATACTATTTTGATGTCCAATGCCTGACTGTAACACTTCAGGAATACTATTCTGATGTTCAATGCGGTAAAGTTTTACTGTTTAAAGTTTACTACTGCCATGTGTATTTCTCATTCCAAGTTAATCGAACTGAGTCATGTTCCCTTTCAAGTCCAATCAATTTGTTCCATCACAGTGGGGAAGACTAGATAAGCTCCTTGGGCTTCTTCTCCCCACGAATCGATTTTACTACTTAACCTGTTAGACTATGACTTCTACAATTTCTGTTACCTACTAATGACACTTTAAATTTAATATGAAATGAAAATTATTAATGACTGTATTCATACTTGTATATTGTGTTCACTGTTATGGAGTCAATTCTAATAAAATTTGAATTTGAATTTGTTGCAACGTGGCAACAGTGCACAAGATGGACAAAATGGCCGCAAGATGGACAAAATGGCCGCCCCAGTTTGGGATAGAATAGAGCACGCGGCCCATTCGAAACCTAAACCTTTGGACAAAAAACCAAACTTCACCCGGTTCTTTAGATTTCCCCAGTCTAGACACATTTGGTCACTGATTCCATACTCAAAACTGATGCAACTTCGCAGTAAAGGACTTCAATTTCACCAGTTGACTTTCAAAACGTGGGACACGCGTTGCACGACTTTACAATTCATCTTCTGACGCCGAAAACTGACGATGCTTTTATACTTTTTTCTCTGAATGCACCCTAAAAACACTTACGTGAAAATGTTTTTTGTCGTGTGAGACATTAACGATGATTCGCTGTCCATTTGGACACAAAATCGACTTTTGAAGACATTTTTACTAAAAACGTTCTCTTCGATTTCAATGGCGCTTTCAGAATATAGATTATGGAGTCTGCCCACGCCGAAAATGGAACAGTGGCGCCACCAGTAACTAACGGTGCATTAAAAGAAACGTTTATTTAAATAAAATAATTTACAAGCGTTTATTTCTCCTTTTAAATCGGATCATCTATTCTAGATTATTTCCTGAACAGTTGGATAATTACAACTGGAGGTTTATTTCCTGAAGAAGTTGGGGTTTATTTGCTGAATGCACTCGCATCACGTCAGGAAAGGTTGTAGAATCAGAGCTAGATTCCTAATCATGGTTTTATTTGCAGGTTTTTATTCTGAAATCAATAAGTATTAATAATTTTGTTGTTTTATTATAACTTGGCCTGGCTAATACTTATCAAATGTAGTGAATTATAATTTGTTGGTCGGATGCTATGAAGGCAATTGACAGATGGCGCTAATTTGAATTCTGTTCAATATGACATGTATCTAGGCAATATGTTGTCTGACCAGCTTTGGCGGTCGTTGGTTTGGCGGTGGAAGCATCGATATCTATATTTAGAATATAGATATCGATGGGTGGAAGACGTCACAAAATTAATTCCTGCTTTGGCGCTAGAGTTTATTGGTGGATTTTAAAAGTGTTTGCGTCCATTATCCCATTTTATGATGTATAATGAACTAGGGTTTCATCTATTCGTTCATAATCTGAATGAACAGTAACCATTTAGGGGTAAGGTTATCTGTTTTCTAAGGACTACCCTGCTGTTAGTTGACTGTAACGGCATGGCTGTGGTACGGCGCCATATAAATTGACATTAATATTATTATAATTTTTTGCCCGAGGTAGTTCTATTCCCTCAGGCTATGAAAACTATGTCTGAAGACGTGGGGTCTGGAACGGCCGTTTATTATTATTATTATTATTATTATTATTATTATTATTATTATTATTATTATTATTTATTCTCTCAATCAATCAACATCAATCAATCAATCAATCAATCAATCAATCAATCGAGTTTATTGATCCAGTTCATAACAAAATCAGAACAGTACAATCATAACAACAAGCAAGTAGATCAGTTAATGTGCTATTCAATATTTTTATTATTCTACTTGTTTA